>CM033469.1:292958162-293210125 GCA_019447015.1 Hymenochirus boettgeri
GACACTAATAAGATGAGCTCTGGAGACAAAGTCAAGGATATGATCCGTACAAAGTTTCCAGCACCTCCCTACCACTGATGTTAGGCTTACAGGTCTATAGTCACCGAGTGTGTGAACGACTATCTTTTTTGAATATTGTATTACATTGGCTTTTTTCCAATCCAGCGGCACTCCCAGACCAAATGAATCTGAAAAGATGAGAAACAGTGGTCAGATAGAACTGAACTAAGCTCCTTTTAAAATCCGAGGATGCAATCCATTGGTCTGGGGCTTTATTGATATTAACTTTGTCTAATTGTTCCATACCATATCTCTGTTAGCCAATGGGAATACTCTTCATTTCTTTTGCCATTATTACAATCCCTGCTGTAAGGACAAGGATTCTCAACAGTAAAAACCAAAGTAAAAAAACGGTTAGCACATTAGCCTTTTCGGCATCATCTACAACACCCTCAGATCCATTATTAATGGTCCCACATTCTCAGTCCTCATCTTTTTACCATTTATATACTTAAAAAACATTTTGGGGGTTGGACTTGCTTTGTTCTGCAATCCGTATTTTATTTTCTATTTTAGCAGTTTAATTAACTTTATTACAGCTTTTGTATCCCAGTAAGCCTGTTCTGTTCCCTCTGTTTTTAAATTTTAAAAGCCTTTTTCTTTTTTTCATTTCCCTTTTACCTGAGCATTAAGCCATGCAGGAGTGGACCTAATTTTTTTACACTTGTTCCTAAAGGTACCTATTAGAAATGTAATAGTTTAATTATCCCTTTAAAAGTGGTCCACATTCTGCTCTATATCTTACCTAGAAACAATTCTCCCCAGTCCTTTAACAGCATAAAATTAGCTTTCCTAAAGTTAAAAGTTTTGTTAACCAGTGCACTTTAGTTTTTTGCAACCTATATTAAATGACACTATATCATGGTCACTATTCCCTAAGCTTCCCATTACCTTCATCCAAAATGAGCTCAGGGTTATTAGATATCACCAGATCCAACAACGCATTCTGTCTAGTAGGAACTTTCACCATCTGTGAAAGAAATGCCCATATAGGAAATTAAGAACTTTATAACTTTTGAGGGGCTGGCAGTTCCCTTACTCCAATCTATGTCAGGGTAGTTAAAATCCCCCTAACCAGAACATGCCCCATACCAGCAGCCTTCGCCAACTGCATATGGAAATTAATTCCACCTCCTCCCCGGCATTTGGCGGCTTATAACATACTCCAACAATTAATTTACCTACCTTCTGCTTCCTTTACACAGTTCCACCCCATATTGTTTTGCCGTATCGTTTATGCCCCATCTATTCCATCTTTAAATTTGGCTTCAATTCTGTTTAACATACATACATACTCCTCCTCCTTTCTTATTAACTCGTCATGTCTAAATAAGGAGTATCCTTCAATATTTACTGTCCAGTCATGTGAATCAAAGCCATGATTGCTGCTTACACATCTCATCATACCCTTAAAGCTATTATTTCAAGTTACATTTCAATAGTTAGGTCCTAATCTATGGTTCAGTCCAGTCTGCCTCCTGGTCGTGTCTGTGGCCTACAGGAAAACACAATGCAAGAAGCGCTTCTAACCATTGGCATGTTCGATGGCAGAGCATAAAATGTAGAAGAGATATAAGCTTTGTTCCCACTTGCATTTTGTTGCAATTTAATGCAGTCGACACAAAACGCGTGGCCAATAGAAGTGAATAATATTGATAACACTTGGCTGCTGCAAGTAATATGCTGTAAAAGATGCACTGCATGCAGCAGTTTGTTCCCTGCATTATCGCACACCCTAGTGTGGCCTAGCCCTCACAGGAGAGTAATAAAAGTTTATTTACGTTTAAAATGGGTGCTTATTTGCCCCAACCAATCAGACTTATTTAACATTTGAAAGCTAACATCTGATTGGTTGGGGCAAAATTAGCACCATCTTAAACGATAAAAACTTTATTGAAAACCCTGAATGTGTGCAAAAAATACATTATTGATGGAATGAATATAAAATGACAGATGATGGTGGATGAGAGAGGAAGGACATGCAGGTTTGTAGCCCTATTAGTACATCACAGGTAGAATGAGACGAGTGAAGAACAGGAATATTATAAAAGTAACAACAGGTATTGTGTCAATTACACACAATAGCAATAACTTTACTCCACAGCAGTTTGAAGCCTAAATGGTTTGTAATTCGTGGGCTATGTTCACATACAGAACTCAAACGCACGGGAAAATGTAGCTGACCCCACTGGCCATGTGCGCTTAGGGCCATTTGTACAAAGCATGAATGACTGCTCACGTGTTGCGATTAAGGATTATTGGGCAAATTGATAGCGTAGAGCACACGCGCAAAGTAACCAATTGGGGTACACTAGTCTGTCTGATGGATTGTGTGTGTAACAGCCTAATTGAAGAGAACCAAAGATATTGGCCTTAATTTGTAACAACACGAGAAAGTTATTTTGGGTGCTGTAAGCAGAACGAATCCTGTACAAATATGCTAAAGATTCCCTACGAACAAAGCATACTAGGATTGTTATGAATGGAACAATTTGACTGATTACCAACTCCCCCACAGATGGTTTGCCACATGTTTTTAAGCAGATATAAAAACATTGACTTAGCATATAATAAACTAGAAAGGGAAAGGTTAAGTATAAACTTTGAATTTGGCTTGAAAGGCCGTATTTGGAAGGGAATGTGTGTGTTGTACTGCAGATTTAAAACTCAATAATGCCAATGATAAGGACATTGTTGGGTTGCTACTTACCCTTTAAATATGGCTGTCACATGAATTAAAGGTAGGTCAGTTGGTGTGTGTGTACTCGGGTCTGGTTGGAGGATAAAGACTACTAACTTTTTTGATGATTGGTCAAAATGTGTTTTTTTAAAACTTTCTACCCTTTAAAATGATTGCCACATGAATAAATGGGTACATCAGTTGGTGTATGTCTGCCACAGAAATGGAAGAGTAGGTCAGTGGGTGTATGTACCTGTCTCAGGTTGGGTTAAAAAGATTGGTTGGGTTGTATAAGATTTGTTTTTTAGTTTAGTTACCCCTTAAATTTGGCTGCCATGAAAATAAAAGGGTAGGTAGTAGGCATGTGTACCTGCATCAGGTTGGAAGGTAAAAGAACAAACTTTTTTTTAATTATTGTTTATCTTTTATTGAGATAAATCAAAATTAGCTTTTTGACTTTAGTTACCCTTTAAGTGAGGCTGCCACAGGAATGAAGGGTAGGTCAGTAGGGTGTGTACCATGTGAGGTTGGGGTATGGCTTTTAATTTGTTTTTACAACCATAAAACTATCTTTTATTGAGGATATATCAAAATGATTTCTTTTTTTACTTTTTACTGGAAATGGAAGGAGTAGGTCGAGGTGGGTGGGTGTACCTGGGTCTGTGGGGGGTGGGGGTGGGTATCACCATTTGTATTTAGACCATGAACAAACGGTTTTGAAATATCCACATTTGAGGATTGTTACATTTATAGTCTATAGGAAAAATGTACAAAATTCGCCGATATAACGCTTGTAACGCTTCTTGCCTTAGTAGATAATAGCACACTTCTCCTATATGCCCCGCACGTTGGTCTCTAGCTCAAAAAACAGAAAATGTTCTCATATTACCGTTAATTTTCTTTTCTGGACTTAACATGGCAGTGGGCACGAATGGGTTAACCCTTCGCCATGTGGAGGGACAGGAAGTGTATAAATTGAAGTCCCTCCCTCTGCTCCTCAGTTTTACCTGTCCGAGCGTGGACTTACTGAGATTAGGGATGGGAATGTTGTGCCCACTGCCAGATAATTTTCTGTTTTCCTGTTCCTTCACCATGGGCACAGTGGGCACGAATGGGACATACCCAGATTAATAAGAAAGGGAGGGATTGTAATTCAAATTATCTAAGAACTACTTGTCTTCAAAGAAGTTAACATAATTTCCGGAGGCTCTTAGTGCTGAATATCTCCCCTACGTGCTGATGTTAAGCAAGAAGTAGGGTTGTCTTAATTGTTAACATGTTTAAAGGAATTGTTTATATATGGTTCAAATGGAGGTTCATCATCTGTTGTAATACAACTTAAGATCCCAAGGAGCTGACTTAATTGTTCTTTTGGGTCTTAAATGTTTTTACTGCCTGAAAGAATCTTGTTATTACGGGTTGCTGCTAAATGTTTTTCAGTTAGTACTGATAATGCAGAGCTTTGGGCTTTTAAGGTGGCCAAGCTTAGGCCTTTTTTTAGCCCTGACTGTAAAAAACTCTACAATATTTTACGGTGGCAGTGGAGAAATCAATCTGTCTTTTGTCACACCAGTTTTTAAAAATATTCCATACGCTGTAGTATGTTCTAGACGTGGTGGTTTTCCTAGCTGCAAGAAGTGTATTTATTACACCTGAGATTAGTCCGATTTGGCACAGTTCCTTGCGATTAATAGGACCATTGCAATCGCTTAAGTAGTACAGCGGTGCCTCACAGGGTAAAAATATGAAATACCATAAAAAGACAGAGGGCATAAATGTCCTCTCACACGAAAAAAGACCCTATAATAAAGGCACTAAACGCATAAAGGTCAAAAATACAACATGTTTATTGACATCCAAATAAATAAATTACACATTAACCCCAAACCCTATCACTCATGTGAAATTTAGAGCAACAATAAAACCCACAAACTGTGTACTAACACAGTCACTAAAAACCATTACGGCATGGGCGTCCCCAATTACCTACCAATTGTCCAGCGTCCATTCGAGGTGTCGTATATGAATGTTCCCATTCGGAATTCTTCCTGTGTATACCAGGACTGTCGCAGATAAGCAGACACCACTAATTGATTCAATCAAACGGGACTTACGTGAGAAGCCAGGACCCGTGAACCGGGACGGACCACACTCTTCACCGATGGTAAATATGTGAAGGAAGATTTTAGTTGCAGAGTTTCACGCCTCCTGTGTTCCGATTAGGATTCCATCTTCTAATACCTTGTACATCAGACAGCCGGACAGTTCGCCACCTACAAACAACCTACGCGCGTTTCACACCTTCGCTTCTTCAGGGTCAGGGTTTTTAGTGACATTGTGTTAGTACACAGTTGTGGGTTTTATTGTTGTTCTAACATTTCACATGAGTGGATAGGGGTTTGGGGTTAATGTGTAATTTATTTATTTGGATGTCAATAAACAGGTTTGTATTTTTGGACCTTATGCGTTTAGTGCCTTTATTATAGGTCTTTTCTGTGAGAGGACATTTTATGCCCTCTGTCTTTTATGTAGTTGTGATTTATTACCGCACTGATAACCATTTCTTTTTAGGGTTCCTTTCGCAGCCAGGCCATAATGCCAGATTTCTGTAATCCAGGATGTTTCCACCATGCCCTGAATCATAGGTGTTTGTATGGCAGTTTCCTCGGCTTGGAGATCGATAATGATAGGGCCTCCGGAAACCATGGTCTCCTGGGTCACCAAGGGAGAATGGAATTACCTTGGCCTGATCCTGTCTGATTTTCTCAAGACTTTGGGATCAGCGGAAAGGGCGGGAGATAATGTAAGATAGGCGAACTTCAATGGAATCGAAAATGCATCTACGTGAGCTGCTGTCGGATTCTGATACCTGGAACAAAAATTCCAGTTGGGTCTTGGGCTGGGGGATCCATCAGATCTATTTGGGATGACCCCATAGTTTTGAATTTCCTGAAAATATAAGATTTATCTCCATCCCATGGCTTATCTCCTTCGACTGAGATGGTTCTCTATTATGTTTCTCTCCCCTGGAACATAAACAGTGATTATCTAACAGAGTTTCTCTGCCCAACTGAGTTTTTTCCGCTACCTTCCATAGCAAACTGCTCCCGTTCCCCCTTTTTTCTGATGTAGGCAACTACCGTCTGGTTGTCTGAGTGTACCCATCACCCGTCTTTCCTTGGAGATAATCTTGTAGGAGATTAATGCCAGATACACTGCCTAAAGTTCTCTGTGGTTTGATGAGTATTTTCTCTCTTTCTTTGACCAGACCCCCTGTACCATGTGATGTAATAATGAGCCCCCCAGCCCTCTTGGCTGGCATGCGTGGTGACATGAACCCAGGGTGAGCAGTCAAGGGGATTGGCTGAAAATGTATTTTGTGTATCTACCACTAAGGATGTGTGGATTTGTATTTTAACAGGATACTGGAACTTCTCTGGTTTGTTCCACTGTTGTAAAAAAATCAGCTGTAAGGGTCTGATATGACATATAGCCCACTTGATCATATCTATTGTGATATCAACTTCCCCAGGATCTGTTGGCATTTCTTTGCAGTAATCACAGCATGTTTCCTCAGATTTCTTACTTGTATTACCAACATCTTCTGCTTGTCCGGAGCGTGATACCTGAAATTTCCTGGTCATATGTGTGCCCCTAGATATGTTATTTGTTGGACTGGTTACAACTGGGATTTTTCTCCTTGTTTAGAAGCACACACTGTTTCTGCAAAGTCGTCAGACTTGGACATCACTGTTAGTGTAGTGGGGTCTGGAGCCTTTACCAGTATGTCTCTAATAAAGCATACAGGTGTACACTTTTAGACGAAGCGGGCTATTAGGGAATTGAGTATTTTGTAAATACTCTGGGTGCTGTTGCTAGCCCGAACGGAAGACCCGTGTGTTTGACAATGGACTCCCAGTATTGAACCTCAAGTATTTCCGATGTCCTGGAAATATTGGAACATGTAGATATGCGTCGCTTAGATCTATTTTGCCCATCCACTCGAATCTGTTTATTTGAGATACCACCGATCTTAGTGACTCCATCCGAAAAGACTTCTTCTTGAGGAACAAATTGAGTATCGAGGTCTAAAATTGCTCTGAAAACTGCCCGATGGTTTCCAAATTAGGAAAAAGGAGAATAACACTCCTGTATTCTTCTGTATTACGGGCACATATTCTATGACCTTCTTGCTGAAAATCTTTTAGGGTTGTCTTTTATTGCTGTTCTCATTATCTCTGAATTGGAACTCTGGCTTTTGGTCTATTTGTCCGGAGGGAGAGAGAGGAATTCGATTTGGTATCCTGACCATATGACGTTTAGTACCCATTTGTCTTCTATTGATTGAGCCCACACAGTCTCGAATAGACCGAGTCTCCCTCTATGATTGACTGGTGTCTCGCTGACCATCATAATTGTTTTCGTGCCAGCAAATGGACAGAAGGGCTGCTCTGTCTCCACTGACGTTGAAACTGCTGCTTTTCCGGGTCTATACTGTCCAGCCTTCTTTAAATGAGGTCTTTCTGAAAGAATCCTGAATATTTAGGTTCTTCTGTTTGACTGCGCAAAACACTGATTTTTCTGCTGTAGGTCTTGGAAACTAATCGTCCACTTCGTCCCAAAAGTGATTGACCTTTATAGGGTAAAGATGCCAGCTCGTGTTAGATGGGTGCATCCGCTGCCATGCTTTGCCAAATGCCTTTCTACGACACCAACAGTGCCATACCTTTTGCTGTAACAATAGATGAAAATAAAATGGTTCAATAACCTTTGCAATTGCGTCAATAATTTTCTCTAGGTATACCAATCATACAGCATATCTTCTATTTCTTTAAGCCAAATCCATTGGGTCTAGCCAATTCTGTCACTGCTATAGCTGGTCCACAAGCCACACCTGCCACCATATAGTTCTCTTTAGGGCGGTTTCCTGCTGCGTTCGATAGGATCCCTTAATGTGACACTATCTCTCCAGCCAACGTTGTTCTTCTTTGCAAAGGCTGCGTCTACCTTAGGTGGTGAACCCAACATGCCACCTTTTCCTCCGGCAAAGGATACATTTTGTTAAAAGATTGTACCAGAGAAAATTTCCTTTCAGGATGGTCCATTCTTCTGATTTATATTAGCATCCTAGAATAAACATGAAAAAACGCTGGTTTTGAAAGTTTGTTTGTTAAACATTAGATCTTCCGATATTATCGCTCTCATCGGGTTTGTTCACACCTAACGTCTTCCTCATTGATTTTATTAACTTTTCTACAGATTTAATCAACTGAACTTGGTGCTGAGGTGTCCTCATCCTCACATTCACCCTCCGATAGCAGAGTTGCACTAGCAGCAGTAAGTGTCTCACATTCTGAAGTCTAATTGGAGCAGCTGGAGCCAATTAATCAAAACTGTGTCAGTTACACTTGATACCATAGCGTCCATGCTTGATCCATTGATGATTGAATCATCTCTGCCATAAGTGTAGATTGATCTGAAGGCTCCAAAGAGTAAGTGGCACATTTTCAAACAGAATTCTTATCCCTTAGCGGTGGTTGTTACAGTTCAGGCACTCCTTTTTTGATCTATTTCTTGAATCTTCCTCCTCTTCCGGAAAGATGAAGACAACCAAAAAAAAAAAAAGTAATAAGAGACTAATTAAAAATATATAGGCTCCTCTTTCTCATACACACAGCTCACCCTTGGATCCAGACCTTGATGCTTCTTAGAAGACATGACAGACACTGTAAGGGAAAAGAGGAACATAAGCAGCCTGTAAATAGCAACACATGTCCCAAATGGGACAGTACTTACAGCAAACAGGCAAACTTCGATACTCCGGGCAGATCCTGCTGTGCAGCGCTGTTCAGAACTGGAGCAGAGCGAACAGCTGATCAATCGCGGGAGATTAAAACGTCACACGTCTGCGCTGGCGATAGTAGCCGCGATATGAAAGAAACCGGTCGCGTACTCGGAAAATTCTAACGCCGCGGGAGATAACTCAACAGGCGGCCATAGTTTCCCTGAGAGAGAGGAGGCACTAAGTCTATCCTACACTTCCTACGCGTCCACGCGAGGGACAGGTACGAGGAGGGCAGAGGGAGGACTTCAATTTATACATTCCTGTCCCCTCCACATGGCAAACAGGGTACCCATTGTGCCCACTGTCATGTGAAGGAACAGGAAACTGTGGGAGGAGATACAGTCCAAAAAAGCGGAAAAAGAAGAAAAGAAGAAAGAATAAAAAGAACAATAAATTGGCTCTTCAAGCTAATTAACAATCACTAAACACCTGGTTTATCATGCAACAAAATCTCAGTCCATAATGCCCACTCCATATGCCTTCCAATCGCACACCTTAATCCAGTCCATATGTCTCCCACATGTCACTGATAGGCCACTGGGGTCACCATTAAACTTTCAGCATTCAGATACCACTAAGTCTTATAGGTAGAGATAAAACAAGGGTATTTGTGATAGATCACATTAGTACTTAACTGAGATTTATCTGTCAGCAATGTTAGGGTCCATAACATGTAAGAACAATCCTGCATTGATTATTAATGTACAGCTTAGTAAAAATGTGAATGCCAATTTCTTTCACATTCTTTCACGTGTATTAAAAACACACGTGAACATATTTATATCCTGTAACATGCTGTTTCACTCAGGGTAGTTGTTTTCTGAGAGCTATCATCTAATTTAAAGAGTAACAATTAAAAATGACCATGATAAGGGCTCATTATGGCCAACTTAAAAAAGGAAATACTTAATTCCAGTGATAATAATCTCTCCCTCTATCCTCATGGGTGAAGCTTACTGAGCACGTCTAAACAGTGACTTGGGGAGTATGAAGCTTTAAAGTGCTACAGCCATTACTGAACAAAACGTTTGTTACATAGTCAACATTATGTTTAATGCTGCGCATACACATAGTGATTACTATTGGCCATAACAGTGTATCACTGATAATCGCATGTGGTGTGGTATCCAGGAACAAAACCCTGCTGGCCAGTTTCTTAGTGGACATATCACCTTGTGCATGGCCATGGATCCTTTCACATTGGCACCTTTTTTATAAATAATACCAGATGAATATGTTAAGAATTATCCTTAAAAACGTTCCTTTTTAACATTCCCAGTTAACATTGTAAAATAGTTGTTGAGTTGAAACAAGACAGGCATTTATCAACTGCGACCCTTTATGTATAATTCCTTTCATCTTAGATTGATTTAGAAGAGGGGAAATATAGATCATCGAAAATATTTTCCCCAACAGAAAAAGTGGATTTACTTGGTCTGTAGAAAGTTTGTCTAGATAGATGTAAACATTTAGTGTTGAAACAGTAACAGTCATACACTAGCTTACCTTCCAACATTCCTGTGACGTTCCAAACAACCAACTGATAGTGTTACAGTTTAACAACCATAAATCGTTATAAGGCCAAAGAACGTTGCTAAAGTATTGCTGTGGCTTTAGATATTAAAGCCAATATGGCAGGGCAGGGGTGACCAACCTGGGACAGACAGGGTTGAAACCAATATGACCCCAACAATATTGGTTAAATGGAGAAAGCAGTTTTTATTCATAGACTCCCAAACATTAATTACACCAGCTATATTAACATTATAAAACCTCTAGATTGGCGGCCAGCCACATATATAATATAAACTAATAGTTTACTACTAAAAATACATGAAACACATAAATAACCAGTACGACCACTTAGTCCTACAACTTCTGCATCTACTGTAGTATTGTCCCAATTTTTCAACTTACAGCACCACAGTATATCCTAACTCCTGAGTAGGTAACCTTGATTCCAACTTTTCAATCTATGTGGAAACAAGTTACTAAAAAGATTTTGCTATAGTAACAGTTTGTCAATTCGATACAGCAACCCTGCAGCTCGATTGCCACTGTTCCAAGTGATCGTTATCCAGTGTACGCTTTTATATTGGCGTAATAAATAGGACCCGGTTCTGCTATCGCTTGCGGAACTGACCCCGAGTCCCTTTACGGACCCTCTGCCAAGTCCTTGGTTTGGGGCATCCAGAAGGGTTGCAACAGCAGCAGCCTGAACAGACACTGTGCCACTCGATTGCCACACACAGGAAAAACTTGCAATGGCATTTTGTCTGGTGACGACACCTTAAGGTTCTTTCCTTTACAATAATTGTCTTTGAAAATGATCAGGTATTTGTGTTTCCATACAAAATAATAGACATGTTTAACTTGCATTTTGGGCACATGAAGATTTTATGCACATATCAGTTGAAAAATGGGCATTTCTCTCCATGACTAATTCAATTATTTTATTAAATCAGTGGATAGTATTAGTGATGTTTGATGGTTTCGCCTGGAAATGTTCATATTGGCGACACACATACTCAGGGCCGGTACTAGCTGTTTTGTTGCCCTAAGCACGTCTCCCCTGGTGCCCCCTTCCCAACTGAAACTTCCCCCATTCCATCAAGGATTAGTCTACTGTATGTATAGATTGGAAAAACTCAGCCAAGATAATTATATTTTATGCAATAGAAAGGCTACGGAAACTAGATTGGTAACAACTTGTTGCTCTATGGCTGATCCACATTTGGATGGTGCCATAGCTGTTCGCAAGGGCACCTATGTCTTGAAGGGCCCTGCACAACTGTCCATTGGATATCAACACAAACAATTGACTGTTAATTACAAAGAATATTTTATAGCATCAACTAGACAAATCTACTTTAATGGACTGGGTACTGAAACCCAGTGGCGTAACTAGGAATCACTGGGCTCCCCAGCAAAACTATGATGGGCCCCTATCTGTGCTTCACTCCACAGTGGTTTTCTAGGAGGAAGCTATATCTGTTATAGGAAAATTAAGAAGATGAAGCCCCCTTGGCTCCGGGCCCCCTGCGGTTGTTCCCCTGCTTCCCTCTAGTTACGCCCCTGCTGAAGTCCCCAGATAACGAGGTAGTGCTGGGGATATAAATACCAGGTAAAGAGAAAGAAGTAGCTTATTTGTGGTGAACGTCTGAAACACAACAAAGGGACTAAAGATGGATAAAATTTACTGACCTGCCAAGGGATGTAAATGTAGGTAGAAAGATGAAATAAAGTCAAAGTCTAGAATTTGTATAGGGATCCCTTCCAGCGACCTGTGCACTCTCGCACGCAGGACGGTTATGCACAGAGAGTGGATTAGCATAGAAGTAACGAGCGGCCTGTAGAATATTCTGATGGAACACATAGACTTGTGGAACAATAAGCGGAGGGAACTTAGGCAGAAACAGTATACTGGATTTTTTGTGGCTTGTACTTAGGTGTATTCGTACATTGGGCACAAGTACAGAAGCATACACCTGAATGATGCCAGTAAAATAAAGGCCCAGTTCGTCCTGCATTTCTGCTTTCAACAATCGCCACCCCAGACTGGCACATTCTCAATCATAATATGTTTGCAACGTGACCAGCCCAGGTGGGGGAACGTTTCAATATTAGTATTATACTGTATGGCCTGCAGTAGGCTTTCATGCAGGCCCTAGGAGAAATGAGGCATTGAATGTAGCAGCGCCAGCAGGGGCGGTAACTACCAGGGGATCAGTGGGAGAGCAACCGCAGGGGGCCCAGGAGTCTTTTTTATTCAGACAGATTAGCCTCATCCAGAAAACCACTGTGAATTAAGCACAGATGGGGCACCAACATAGTTTGGCTGGGGGGCCCAGTGATTCCTAGTTATGCCACTGAGTGCCAGGATTGCACATTCCTACTATTTATTGATGTGGTCAAAGGTATTAAAAACTGTACATAGATTCCATTCTCTGAGCATAATGAGAGTTATAGTTTACAAACACTGGAAGTTGGGACATCCCTGCTCTAGAACTATAAGTTATTGGGGGCTCTGTTTGGTTAATATTCCAGCAGCATTAGTGGCCTTATTCTAATGCATTCAATATACATGACAAGTGTATTAGAGCAAATGTTGCCTATGTACTATTCATTCACATGATGGCAGATTTTCCAATAGTGACTAATTAAATCAGCATGACAATTTCATAGATTCAATCTTGGCCAAAAAAAGCATTGCACTTGGTGGACTCTTATTCTATAACTGTTAAAGTGTTAAAGTGTCTGGATGGATTTTTTAGTGATGTCACTATGACATCTGCATGACATCACACATTTTAGTGATGTCACTATGACATCATAATTTTGTGCGGCTCTTATTCCATCTGTCTTTAATAGTGTTTATATGTGTCTGGGTGAATAGATTAAATTTTGGCCCATGATTTTTTACAGAACTGAAAGTTTGCCCAAAAAATCTATTGCACTTTGTTCGGCTCTTATTCTGTTTTAATGTGTCTGGGTGCATTATTTGGTGATGTCACTATGACATCGACATGACATCATAATTGTGCATAGATTAAATTTTGGCCCACGATTTTCTACAGAACGGAAATTTGGCCTAAAAAAGCATTGCACATTGTGCGGCTTCTTAATAGTGTTTAAATGTATCTGAGTAAAATATTTAGTGATGTCACTATAACGTCATCATTTTTCATACATTCAATTTTGGCCTAAAAAAGCATTGCACTTGGTGCGATCTCTTAACTGTTAAAAGGGTTTAAATGTGTCTGGATGCATTTTTAGTGATGTCACTATGACATCCGCATGACATCACATATTTTGTATAGATTAAATTTGGCCCATGATTTTTACAGAACTGAAATTGGCCTAAAAAAGCATTGCACATTGTGCGGCTTCTTAAGTGATTAAATGTATCTGAGTAAAATATTTACAGGGAGATGTCAATTAAGTTTTTATCGTTTAAAAGTGGTGCTAATTTTGCCCAACCAATCAGAACTTATTTAACATTTGAAAGCTAACATCTAATTGGTTGGGGCAAAACTAGCACCATTTTAAATGATAGGAACTTTTATTGAATAACCCTGTTAGTGATGTCACTATGTCATCAGCATGACATCATAATTTTGCATAGATTAAATTTTGGCATTATGATTTTCTACAGAACTGAAATGTGCACAAAAAAGCATTGCACTTGTGGGCTTCTTATTCTAGTATTTAATATTGTTTAGATGTGTCTGGGTGATTATTAGTGATGTCACTAGACATCAGCATGACACCATCATTTTGCATAGATTAAATCTTGGCCCATGATTTTCTACAGAACGAAGTTTGGCCCAAAAAAGATTGCATTGTGCGGATTTTTTCCATGTCTCTTTAATAGTGTTTAAATGCATCTGTGTAAAATATTTGTGTGTTACTATGACATCAGATGACATCATTAATTTTTTAGTGATGTCACTGACATCAGCATGACATCATAATTTTGCATAGATTAAATTTGGCATCATGATTTTCTGCAGAACTGAAAAAGCATAGCACATTGTGCGGCTTCTTAATAGTGTTTAAATGTATCTGAGTAAAATATTTAGTGATGTCACTATAACATCATCATTTTTCATAGATTCAATTTTGGCCTAAAAAAGCATGCACTTGGTTGATCTTTAAACAGTTAAATGGTATTGTTTTTAGTACTAGGGTGATTCTGTTATAAGCTAGATAAAGACTTGCAGATGTCAATAATTTCTATGTGATGTCACTATGACATCCGCATGCCATCATAATTTTGTATAGATAAATTTGGCCCAGATTTTCTACAGAACTGAAATTTGGCCTAAAAAATCATTGCATATTGTGCGGTTCTTAAGTGATTAAATGTATCTGAGTAAAATATTTACAGGGAGATTCAATAAAGTTTTTATCCTTTAAAATGGTGCTAATTTGCCCCAACCAATCAGAACTTATTAACATTTGAAAGCTAACATTGATTGGTTGGGGGCAAAACTAGCACATTTTAAACGATAGAGAACTTTATTGAATAACCCTGTTAGTAATGTCACTATGACATCAGCACGACATCATAATTTTGCATAGATTACATTTTGGCATCATGATTTTCTACAGAACTGAAATGTGGCACAAAAAAGCATTGCACTTTGTGCGGCTTCTTATTCTATGTATTTTAATATTGTTTAGATGTGTCTGGGTGCATTATTTAGTGATGTCACTATGACATCAGCATGACACCATCATTTTGCATAGATTAAATCTTGGCCCATGATTTTCTACAGAACTGAAATTTGGCCCAAAAAAGCATTGCACTTTGTGCGGATTCTTATTCCATGTCTTTTAATAGTGTTTAAATGCATCTGTGTAAAATATTTAGTGATGTCACTCTGACATCAGCATGACATCATAATTTTTAGTGATGTCACTATGACATCAGCACAACATCATAATTTTGCATAGATTAAATTTTGGCAACATGATTTTCTACAGAACTGAAATGTGACCCAAAAAAGCATTGCACTTTGTGCGGCTTCTTATTCTATGTATTTTAATATTGTTTAGATGTGTCTGGGTGCATTATTTAGTGATGTCACTGACATCAGCATGACATCATAATTTTGCATAGATTAAATGTTGGCCCATAATTTTCTACAGAACTGAAGTTTGACCCAAAAAAGCATTGCACTTTGTGCGTATTCTTATTCCATGTCTTTTATAGTTTAAATGCATCTTTGTAAATATTTAGTGATGTCACTATGACATCAGCATGACATAATTTTTTAGTGATGTCACTATGACATCAGCACGACATCATAATTTTGCATAGATTAAATTTTGGCGAATGATTTGCTACAGAACTGAAGTTTGGCCTAAAAAAGCATGCAATTGTGTGGCTTCTTATTCTATGTTTTTAATAGTGTTTAAATGTGCTGGGTACATTATTTAGGGATGTCACTATGACATCAGCATGACATAATTTTTCACATATTTAAATTTTGACCAGAAAAAGCATTGCATGTGGTAAATCTTCTTATTCTATATCTTTAATAGGTTAAATGCAATCACCACCCCCGACTGCCCATTTTCAATCATAATATTGTTTGCAAAATGACCAGCCAGGTGGGGGGATGTTGCAGTATTTAGTATTATACTGTATGGCCTGCAGTAGGCTTTCATGCAGGCCCTAGGAGAAAGAGGCATATGAATGCAGCAGCGCCAGCAAGGGCGTAACTACCAGGGGATCAGTGGGAGCAACCGCAGGGGGCCCCAGGAGTCATGCTGCCCCATCTTCTTTTTTTCCTATGACAGATATAGCCTCCTCCCAGAAAACCACTGTGAATTAAGCACAGATGGGGCACCACAAATAGGTTGGCTGAGGGGCCCAGTGATTCCTAGTTATGCCACTGAGTGCCAGGCATTGCACATTCACTATTTCTTGATGTGGTCAAATGGATTATACTTACATAGATTCCATTCTCTGAGCATAATGAGAGTTATAGTTTACAAACATCTGGAAGTTGGACATCCCTGCTCTAGAACTATTAGTTATTGGGGGCGCCTAAACAGCCTTTTTGTTTGGCTTAATATTCCAGCAGCATTAGTGGCTTTATTCTAATGCATTCAATCACATTACAAGTGATGTTGCCTATGTTGCATTCATTCACTTTGATGGCAGATTTTAGTAATAAGCAAATGTTGACTAATTAAATTTTGGCCTAAAAAGCATTGCAACTTTTTTTCTATACCCGTTAGTAGTGTTAAATGTGCCTGGATGCATTTTTTAGTGATGTCACTATGACCTAATTTTGCATAGATCAAATTTTGGCCCATGATTTTCTACAGAACTGAAGTTTGGCCTAAAAAAGCATTGCACATTGTGCAGCTTCTTATTCTATGTATTTTAATAGTATATAAATGTGACTGGGTGCATTATTTAGGGATGTCACTATGACCTCCGCTCTGCTAATGATCTCCTCTCATCCGCTCTAATCACCTCCTCCCACACAGGACTTTTCTCGTGTTGCTGCTGGACCAGCACTTACATGTTTTGCAGTTTGTATTACTTGCACTACCCTTGTATGTAACATGTATGTTTTCCTCATGTATATTAATGCAAAAACTGTTAAAGCGCCATGGAAGATGTTGGCGCTATATAATCCACAAAATAATAATAATGACATTAGCATGACATCATAATTTTGCATATTTAAATATTGACCAGAAAAAGCATTGCATATGGTATTCTTATATTTAATAGTGTTAAATGCAATCGCCCACCCCAGTCTGCATATTTTCAATCAATAATAGTGTTTGCAATGTAACCGCCTAGGTGGGGGAACGTTGCAGTATTTAATATTATATTGTATGGCCTGCAGTAGGCTTTATGCAGGCCTAGGAGAATGAGGCATATGAATGCAGCAGCGCCAGCAAGGGCATACCTACCAGGGGAGAGAAGGAGCAACCTCAGGGCGGCCCAGGAATCATGTTGCCCCCATCTTCTTATTTTCCTATGACGATATAGCCTCCTCTAATAGTGTTTACATGTATCTGGGTGCATTTTGGTGATGTCCCTATGACATCAGCATGACATCATAATTTTTTTAAGTGATGTCACTAAAATCTGCATGAATTCCTAATTTGCATAGATACATTTTGGCCCATGATTTTCTACAGAACTGAAATTTGGCACAAAAAAATCATTGCACTTTGTGGGCTTTTATTTCATGTCTTTTTATAGTGTTTAAATGTATCTGAGTAAAATAGTTAGTGATGTCACTATGACATCAGCATGACATCATAATTTTCGCATAGATTAAATTTTGGCATCATGGTTTTCTACAATTTGGATAGATGAAACTTAAAGGATAAGTGCACTGTAAAATCAAGTTATGTTAATTTGGAAGTGCAAGCTTTAAAAAATACCATTGCCATATTTTTTTGTTACCTATGTCCCTCCAGAGCCTAGTTGGTGCCTTGGCGTTGTGACATCTTGTACTGTTTGCTGAATGTTAAGCTCCGCCCCTGCTGAGATTTCTCTGCTTTCAAACAGTAATGCTGTGAGTTCCGGCCACAACGCACGTGCACAGAACTCACAGGCATTACTGTTGAGGCTCAAGCAGGAGAGTGCATGGAACTCACAGGCATTACTGTTTGAGGCTCAAGCAAGGAGAAACGAGAGGAAATTGTCAGAGGGGCGGAGCTTAACATTCAGCAAACCAGTAACAAGATGTTAGCAAATTTCAAGGCACAAAGCTAGGTTCTGGAGGGGATAAGAAACAAAAAATATGGCCAACAGTATTTTAAAACGCGGCCGCTAGAAGGCAGGGGCTTTTTGTTTAACAATGGAACATAACTTGATTTTACAGTGCACTTATCCTTTTAATTTTGGCAATATGAAGCATTGCACTTTGTGCGGCTTCATATTCTATGTGTTTTAATACTGTATTGTTTAAATGTGTCTGGGTGCATTTTTTTGTGATGTCACTATGACATCATAATGCAATTTCTTATTCTATATGTGTTGATACTGTTTACATGTGTCTGGGTGCATTTTTTAGTGATGTCACTATAACATCTTCAATTTTCATAGATTCAATTTTGGCCTAAAAAAGCATTGCACTTGGTGTTTAAATGGTGTCTGGATGCATTTTTAGTGACCTCACTATGACATCCGCATGACATCATAATTTTGTAGATTGAATTTTGGCCCATGATTTTCTACAGAACTGAAATTTGGCCTAAAAAAGCATTGCACATTGTGCAGCTTCTTATTCCATGTCTTTTAATAGTGTTTAAAGGGCATGTCCACTCCCAAAACTACAATTTAACCCACTACTGGCCCCACTGTGTAGTGTAATAAAATCCTTACCTTACATCCCAGCTCCAAATGGTTCTCCAGTAATCCCCCCCCAAAGTCCAAAAAACTGGCCACCAGGAGCACTGTCCATATAGGACTCTGCCTCCTGTCTCTCCTGGGGGAGAATTTTGTCATACTCAGTGCAGACCTCCTCCCCCTCCCTCCCACTAGCACAAAACCCCTTTTCTGTAGTGTAGGGCTCCCTCCCCAAACGCCATAGTAGTTTCACACAAAACACCCCCGATTTGTACTTACATTTCCTCTTTCCCCGTCGATCTGCACCCCCGGAAGCCGTGTCCGTGATTGGCTGCCTCTCTGGTCCGGCTGGTCAGGCCCCCTGCTTGCATTTTTATGCAAGCAGAGGGCTGTGATGACACATCGCCAGGGGAATGAGGTGATGTAAGTAGTGATCAGGGGTGTTTTGTGTAAAACTACTATGGCGTTTGGGGTTGGGGGAGGGAGCCCTACACTACAGAAACAAGTTGTAAAATGGGGTGGACATGCCCTTTAAATATATTGGAGTCAAATATTTAGTGATGTCACTATGACAGCATGACATCATCATTTTTAGTGATGTCACTATGACATCAGCACAACATCATAATTTTGCATAGATTAAATTTTGGCATCATGATTTTCTACAGAACTGAAATGTGGCCCAAAAAAGCATTGTACTTTGTGCGGCTTCTTATTCTATGTCTTTTAATATTGTTTAAATGTGTTTGGCTGCATTATTTAGTGATGTCACTAAAACATCAGCATGATGTTTGGCTTAATATTCCAGCAGCATTAGTAGTTTTATTCTAATGCATTCAATCACATTACAAGTGTATTAGAGTAAATGTTGCCTATGTTGCTATTCATTTACTTTAATGGCAAATTTCAGTAATAAGCAATTGTTGACTAATTAAATGCACAGGGAGCCTTATGGTTCCTTTTCTATAACATTGTTCTAGGAATGATTTTCAGTATGTACTTGTTATACTATTCTTCTTGAGAAGTAGCATTAAATCAATCTGCCAAATGACTCCCATTGATATTCCTGGGTTCAGGCTCTTATCAACATTAGAAAAGCTCCTGCTGCCTGCTGATGTCTGTAAAATTACAGCAGAGCTGCTTTTGAAATAGTATCTCATCATGCCCCTACCTCAATGAGGCTCAGTGTTGCCTGGTCATGTTTGTATAAAGGGCGTGCTGAAAGATCCAAACATGAATTGTCTGTACACAAGCAATTGTACTTTCCCCCCTTTTTTCCAGAGCATTTGTTTGTGCCATTTAGGATAAATAATAGAACTATTTTTTTTACTTTCAACTGCCCATTTCTGCTGGTCATGTAAACATAGTAGTAGGGTAAATGGAGCGGGTAAGGCATCAGTGCTTGGTAGACAAGTCCTGGCCTGCGGGGAAAGGAGAAAGAACCTCCCATTATCTTTGTGCCCTAAAGGAATTATACATAAAACACATGCTCTCTGGGACACGCCATAATGCATTAACTTGGATGCTTCGGACGCTAGTGGCAGGCAACAGGCTAATTAACTAATTAGCCCCCCTCCTTCTCACCACCACCACTTATCCCCTGGCAACTGCTACAATATCACCAGGCAAGCTGGCATCCCTCAGGCTGAACAGGGAGGGTCCGCAGTGACACTATCTTTCTGAATGGGCCATTCCCCAAGGTGCAACCGCTTAATTAAAAAGGGAGTGGAGGAGGGAGAGCCAAATGAATGGGACTGGTGTGTGTATGGGGTGAGTCTTTGTGCTGGAAAGCCAGTTACTGTAGAAAGTCAATCATTAGCAATCTGAGGGTAAAAAAAGAAAGCAGTATGGTAAGCGATCTGTAGAACCTCTTCCAGGGGCGCTGTGCCAGGCCTTTTAGTGTTGATTTGAGTTATAGTTCCCTATTCACAATAGGATGCCACTGAAAGAATGGATGCAGTTTATGGGGTGCCTGGTTAGCTCAATGAAATAGCAGCAGCACATTAACATCTGTTGATCAGTGAAACACAGCAAGCGCCACGCGCAGCCTGACACCTCTCTCCCCCTTCTCATGTCAGCACACAGCCAGGCTCCCTGCCAGGGAAAGCTCTTATCCAGGGCCTCCCTAGCTGGCAGGGTGCCCGCACTGTAACACTCTGATGAGTTTTGTAATCATAGGCTTTCCTGCAGGGAAGAGGCAGCTGGAAACCCTGCAGGGGAGCGTGCCACCCTCTCTGTTAACACTGAGCTTGCATGCTGACCCCTTGCAGATGCTGCAGCTTCTGCCCTGGAAAACCAACCCCCCATCCAGCACCTTCCTCTCCACACTGCAGATGTGAACATGATGCAATATTCAGCTGTTCTGTTTGCAGCTATTTGTATGACTTTGCATTAGCAAATAGAATCCTGACCATTACAATATACTTTGTGCAAATATTTAAAAAAAATAACCTCAAAATAGCTCTGGCACATTTCTAAGAATCAGCTTGTGAAATTCTCAGGGAAAAAATAAAATCACTGGTTTGCCACACAAACGCACAATGCAAACGATTGTGTGTGTGTGTGGATGACAAAGTGGCTTCACTGTACCCATTGCTGAGCTGGAAAAACGACTTTCTTTTTATTGTATGGGAGTTAAGTTTTAACCCTTTCACCTCCAGGATCATAAATGGCTAAATATTTTAGAAAAACAAACAAAAACTGTGAGGATCAAGCAACTAACGGCTTAATGGTAATTTGCATAGGGCATAAAATTAAATGAATCCATTTTTCTACAGGATAAGGGCTAGGCCACATTATCGCAATTTTGGTGCTTTTGGTCCCGCAATTTTTTTTCTAACTTTGCAATACGCAATCGCATGCGATCACCATTTTTATGCATATGATTCGAGAAATCACATGCACAAACGCACAGGAATCGCGGGGCAGTGTGGCCGTGCCCTAAAGCTGCATCTTCCAGGCCAGAGGGCATTTTCTATCAGCAGATTTATTCACAGTTGCAGGGAGGGGCAACAAAATGTCCCCAAACACATGCTGATCTATAAACCCCCAAACTCCATCATTAAGACAGGCACTAGGAGCAGCGACTGACCAGGCAGGTAATCCATTGAGAGAAATGCAAACCGGCTTTCAATAGACTTGCCATCATGTTGGTAGATGGTCTCTTTTTCCTGTTGTGATATTGCCACTCAGGCTACTAAAAACGGCAGCACCATCATTTGGGATATCGCTGGCATTTTGTCGTCACATCTTGCGATGGAGGAAGAAGTAGTTTCATTCTGCAGTTTCACCTACATTGTCAGCATCTTTTATATTATAAATTGTCAGTGAAAACTCAAGAAGGAACAAAATCTACTTTCAGAAGGAGACTTAACACTTCCGATTTCTGAATACAGAAGTGAAGATCAATAACACATTATCGGGGTTCTTCAATAAAAGTTCTTATCGTTTAAAATGGTGCTAATTTTGCCCCAACCAATCAGATGTTACATAATTTCTAATAGGTTGGGGGCAAAATTAGCACCATTTTAAAAGATAAGAACTTTTAATGAATCTCCCTGAAACTTTGTGCTGTATATAAGGAAATGAACCTTCATCCTGTGTAGTCTAGCTACTATTACTTGTACACCAACAACAGTTAAGCTGGGTACACACGATGAGATATTTCGGTCCGATCGACCGATAGTTCAGTGTACCGAATCAGACGAAAGGACATGGTGGAAAACCTAGTCCGATTGTGCAGTCCTCGGTCGAGGTAACTATCGGACGCGGCTGCTTTTGCCGCGACCGACAGTCCTTCCTCCTGGCCGACCGGTCAAAAGTATCGAACGTTTGGTCAGGAGGAAAAATCGCTAGGTGTGTACCTAGCTTAACTATAACTGGATAATACCTGGGTAAACCCCATCATGAAGGACTATGCAGATGACATTTTATCAATGTACTGAAGGGTACAATGACTACCAATAGTGCTTCTAAATCTCTCTTTATGTTTATAAAACACAGTATGGTGCATCTTGGCTTAATAACTAGTATAATTAC
This sequence comes from Hymenochirus boettgeri, assembly GCA_019447015.1. Lineage (NCBI taxonomy): Eukaryota > Metazoa > Chordata > Amphibia > Anura > Pipidae > Hymenochirus > Hymenochirus boettgeri. The sequence continues at coordinate 292,980,618 of CM033469.1, forward strand.
ATCAAACAAAACTATTGGAAATGGTACTAGAACGGAGGATCAATCAATACAGAAAACCTCATATTTACAAGGGCCCACAGCGAATCCAGTGCAATCAGGGGGTGAGGGTAGTGGTAGAAGGTTTTCATGTACCAAGGCCCATTCAAATTCTCACATGCCTGGGACCCAGACAGCTAAATTCTTTAGAGGCCTCAGAAATGTACCCAGCATGGGGCTCAGAAAGTCTGTAGACTAAATCCTCTCCTACCTCTGCCAACATTCTCTTATGATAAGAAAACATCAGTCCATTCCCCTCCCCCATTTCCTCCATGCTTTGCCCAGTTCTACTGCTGAGTGGATGGACCATTCGAGTCATATGGGAGGTGGAGTATTTTACTATATTTCGTTATTCATGCTTATGCCTCTCTCATCTTGTATTCCTTACCCGCATGAAGCTGCGTATCCACAGCAACCGGGCAGCTGGGACCATGTGTGCATGGGGGGGGGGGAGATAGCAGGAGGAGGGAGAGGGTTGGCATTAACCCCTGGGCTGCCAGTAGGTGTAGAGTTGTTACTGGCATAGCTGAGATCAATAGAGGATGAGCACGTGTTTCCTGTAATTAGCCTCTTTGCTGTGGGCTATAGTTTCCTCTTGTGTTTGAGATTTGAACTGTATTATAAGAAGGGGGATCACAGCAATGTCAAGAGTCAGAGTGCTAACAGAACATCTAAAATGATCCTTACAGTTCTACCACAAATGGCTTTGTAAACAAAATCAATTAAAACAATAACCACAAATTAGAGCATCTAATAGAATATAGCGGTGATATCACTTTACTTTCCTTAAAGAGATAAACAAGGAACCACCAAGTACCCAATGGACCCACACACCAAACAAACAGTGACAAAGTAGAATTGTAGCTGGTAGAACTGTAAAGACAAGATATTCAGTGTAGAGGTGAGACAGGGGAGGGTATACTACATTTTCTTTAATATATCCAATGGCCAGGCCTCGTCAAACATTTAAATAACTGGAATTATGTTTATATGAAAGCCTTTCTTGGGTACAAGACCCACAAATGGTCTAGTTTTGCTGTGATCACCAAATGTTTTTTGTTGTTGTTTTGTTTTCATCTGTAACCAGGAAACCCTTCGACCAATAGGCTATTTGTACATTAAAGATGAATACCCATATACATGTTATTTAACCTATCATAGAAATGGAACACTCAACTCTAAACACTATTAGATGGATAATATATTTAGCTGAAGTCAGGACTGATATTCCAGCTTTGTGACAGCAGTTGCCAAAGTGCCAGTTTAAACCTCCCCCCCCCCCCCCCATCTGACAATTTCCCTCCCCCATCTGTACCTTACAGACCCTCTCCCCCATTTTCCTGCACTGTGGGCACAGTGGGTGACTCACACAATGTATATTACGGATGTCTTACAGCAGGTCAAAAGTTCAACCAAGACTTGGGGGAGCCAATTACAGAGCTCTGGGCAGTGGCCAGCTGGGCTCTACATGGAGGATGCATTAGAATTGATTGTTAAATTGTTAATATGGGAGAGTCAGATTGCCTTGTATATGTTTCTCATAGAATTAGGAAATACACAAGCTATTGCTATTTGCTTGAAATTATGTTGCTAAAATACAAATCGATTGGATATTTAAAAGCAGGGCAGATAAATGCCCAGTGAAGGCAAATCCCATTGGATGTAATGGGATATGAGATCTGCTGATTATCGGGCATGGTTATGGCTGCAAACTAACTGACTAAGCATCAGGTGGACCATTACGGTTAGTCACTATTAGGCTCCAGCTTAAAGTAAAGGAAGTTTATAGTGATTATGGTAATGTATATCACCCAATGTTCAGTCCCTATATTGAGGTTAAAGGGGAATTATGCCCTCTCCCCCACCTCCTTCCCATTTGAAGTACGCAGTGTAGGGCCCAAAATGATAGGTCCTTACCCCTCGACTTCCCATAATCAGCCTTCAACGCTTACCTCAACTGGTGATCATGTTCCAGGCCAGCACCACACCCTCCCATAGTCCAGGCCAATGGTTCTTGCAAAATGGCATTGGTCAGGTCCTGGACTGAAGGGCTGGATCAGAGCATGATTGAAAGTTGAGGCAAACACTGAAACCAGGTGGTTTACACCTGGTTTCAGTATTTGCCTCAACTTTCAATCATGTACCCTGGGTGAACACATTTTAGGTGTTCACCCAGGGTACATAAAATGGGAAGGAAAATCATCTCTGTACACCCACCACACAATGGTTTGTCCTTATGTACAGCACATAAATATATCTGTAACACGTTAGTACATACTTTGTTTTGGATTCTCAGGAATGAAAAGCCACAATGTATATAGGTATAAAGTTTGGTAATACCTTTGTCTAAAGTCTTAAGCAAATTATTCCACCAATTCTAAAAACTTAGCAGAACTATATGGACTAAAGTAAGGGTGTAAAGGAGGGTCGTAAACAAGGGGGTGGGGGGAGGTTAGCTGTAATTCTCTAAATTAGCATAACCAACTCTGCAGTGGGATTTTGAACCATTAAATGGCATTCCTTCAGCTACAGCAGTGCCTGTCACGCTCACACAAAAACTCCCACTGAAGTCTGCCTAAAGGCTAGTGTATCATGTGACTTACATTCTGTGATAACAGAAAAAATAGGCACTATCCGTCAGACCTTTAAGTGTATTTGGAATTATCCTATAGAGGAAGATTTCCTTGTATTCAAGTATTTTCTTTTATAGGTGTTGAGCATATCGTGTAGCACTTTACAATTATTTTTATCCAATCACAAGGCCCTACCCTAAAGAGCTTACAATCTAATCATTTTCTCTAAATACAAGAGAACACAAACTCCATGCAGATGTAGCCAATGGTGGTTTTGAACCTTGGATTTAACCACTGTGTTGACTATGGAATTCATTACAAACATTTATTTAAGCAGTTTGCATTACACAAATGCTTGGCTGCTCATGTAAGCCCATGCAGCTGTTTTATCCATAGGGTTTATTAGATGTGGCCTGAAAATAACGTACTACTGTTCTAAAACAGACCAATTAAAATCATTGATTAAATGGAGGTAAAGTAGATTAAACTATGAGCTTGTAGCTTCCTGGGTATAAGCATGCACAGTGAACTAAACCCATTGGATACAGAGACAAGAAGTGGTTCGGTTGGAGATCTTGCTATTGCTATAAATACCACTAGCTCAATCTCTACAGAAAACCAATGCAACCAAAACCAATTTTACAGGTAGCATTGCATAACTTTTAACAAGCACATCAAAACCAAAGTTGATTTTTGCATTTACACCAAGACAACAGTAAGTAAATCCACCATTTTATTAGATATTAAGGCTAGAATATCTGGATGAGAACAAAAATCAGATTTATTTATAAAATACTGCATTCAATTTTTTAGTACACTGCAGGTCTGTACCCGGTAATCCAGGGCATTGCTAACAGAAGGTCTGATATTTTTGGATATGGTCAATTGATCAACAAAAGTTTGATTCAATATTCTACTTGCCTCTTTACCTTTAAAAAGAGGTGCAGCATTCTAGATCTCATTAGCTTCTTTTTTCTGCCTAGCAGTGTTGTTAGTTCCCACACTTGGATTTGAGTAACCTCAATATAAAAGCAGTCACACAAAAAATGCCTGTTGTTCTGCCAACACCCAACAAGCCTAACCGCATTTCATAGCATAAGGTGCCTAATTCCATAAAGACATCCCTTTCATTTCTCTCAGTGTACTACTTCAATATCAGTAAGAAAATTTGGAATGGGTAAAATAAACAGAATTGGTAATTTTTTACAAGATTATCTGAAAATCGCAATTGCCAAATTCTGTTCGACTCGACTTATATTTCACAAATATCCAGCACAAGTCCCTCCAGCCAATGGTGACCTGTAAATCCCAGCAACCCCTACAACAAAGGAAGGGATTTTTAGTTGAAGTGCTACAGGGCAACTGTATTCCTGTTTGTTAGTTTTCAGCAGAGGAGTCTCCATCAGATAATGCCCCAGGCAAGGACAAGTAATGTTTTCTGTACTTAAACCAACAAAAAAGGGGTTGAGGAGAGGTAGATAATGAATGGATGCACCTAAATATACTAGTACAGTGCCAGCTTCTACCCTAGAATGTAATTCTAAAATATTAGAACACTGAGAAATAAACTAAAGGAAATAATACACAGCATCGATATTCCCATCAAATTGAAGAATTAGCTCAAATTGATTGGATTATTGATATTTTTTTGCGTTTTCAATAGACAGATCAGCAACATAGATTGGTCTATCAAAAAAAACATGATCAGGAGAAGTGGAAAATTTTCCATCTACCCCATGAACCATACCCTCCATTGTTTTCAAGCGAAAATCCACTCGGAGAATCATTGGACCGTGTATGGCTACTTTAAGCCTTCATTGCGCTACTACAGTGTTAAAAAGACACATTTTAAATAATGCAGATGGAGGCCAACTGGAGATGTTTTCTGATTACCTTACTTTAGGTAAGATGCAATGGACATCATCCATGGAGCTGTGGTCCCACACATCTTTAAAGGACAACTAAACATTGAATTAGAAGGCAGATCTCCTTGTTATAAAAGCAGTAATCAGTGTCTCACCTTTCATTTTGATATGGTTGTTGAGAAATTTAACTTTCTAACATGGGGTTTGTGTCTTATTTCCCAGTGTTCCGGTATCACACACACCCTTATTTTCTTTACACATGCTCAGTTCTAAGATACTGCAGAAACCTGTTACAGTTGGTCACACCCACTAGTAGCCTCCAGCCAATCCTTTTACAGGACAGAATAGACAAGGGAGCATGTGACTGAGATCAGGGGTGTGGCCAGTCACATGCTCACAGTACATACACACAGTTATTTCATCCAGTTCTTCAAGCGGTAACATTTACTTTAATGCTATTTATTGTATTGCTGTTTTACAGTTTATTGGTGTTTTTAGAGGGGAAACGTTCAGATTCTGGAGTGTAAACATTTGGGTTTAGTTCTCCTTTAAATGTAAAAACTTTTTGGGTTTTCAGAAAATGGAGGGTCTCCTGGCATTGATTGTTATGCACCATAACAAAAATAGCTACAAAAAACTGGGAACTACAAGGTTGTCTACACTTCTTTTGTTGTCTGTTCATGGACTCTTACCTTCTACATTATTCCAAATAAGGTATTACCAGTGTGTGAGACTATACAAAAGCTAAAAGGCATATCGACCCTTAAAACGAAACAAGGTCAATTGACAATTATCTGCCCCCAACCCCTACTGATATATTTTGCACTTAATTACCTGCATTACTAACCAGATTATTAAAGGAAAGTTTTGATCCCATTCTGGCAGAGTATGCTGACTCTACCATGCAGTCAATTAAAGGGTATGTCCAACCCCCACACAAACTTTTAGTATTAGGCTAATTGACCCCCAAAACCTTGACCTTACAAGGTTTTTCGTTTTTAATGGTGCTGGTAAACCAACTTATCAGGCTTTGTTCCCTCTGCAATCACATGTGCCGCTGCCGGTCCAGCTACTTCTGCAGCTTCCATGCAAGCAAAGGAGCTAAGTAGAAGAACGCCAAAGGAACAAAGGCTGGTAAGTAGGTTTACCAACAGCTTTGAAAACTAAGAACCTCACAAGGTTAAAGTTTAGGGGGGCAAGTAGCCTAATACTAAAAATTTGTGTGGGGGACAGACATACCCTGTAAGGCTGTGGCAACTGGCATCTCATCCAAAGATTGACTGCTGTTTCACCTGCTGCCTCCTCTGCACATGCTCTAGCTTCTAAAAAAAGCTCATTGAGCAAAGGGAGGAGGCAGATACATTTGCCAAAAAGGATTAAATTACCATTAAATATCTGGTTACACTAGGCATGTTTATTACAGATAAATAATGATTTTATACTGAACTTCCTTGCAATAAATGTAATTTAAAACCAGCATTGTTATAGTTAACACAAAGGCACATTCACTTTTCCAATTGCCCTTGTCTTTGCCTATTCAGCAGTAGTAAGGTTACCTTAGTCACTAGGGGGATCATCAGCTGAAAAGAAAATTAACAGTAGCTTTTTCCATAAATGGTGTTAAAAATACACATGCATGTAAAAACCTATCATAAATAAATGAGTTCTTTAGTTGTTCAAGAGGACATCGTCTAGAGAGCATCAATCAGCAAAGGACTTCTCCATTATAAATGGACTCCAGCCCAGCTGCCAGACAGAGAAAGTAATCAGTTTGCACCAAAAAAAATTAAAAATCATTCTAAAGAAGCACATTAAACAAAAACGATTTAAATTAAATATAAAAGCATCTAAAATGCATTATTGTTCACATGCAATACAATGTGAGTTTATTCTCAATTAACCGTGCACATCACCTTAAAGGGCAACTGTGGTCACAAAATAAGTTAGGGTTAAATGAAAGCCTGCAGTATTTCTTATAAAATGAGCCAACACTCACATCTCTAGCTAGAGCCTGTGAGACATTACATTGGGGTGAATGTTCAAACTTCCTACTTCCAGTAGGTGGAGTGACATCACCTGCCCCGCCCATCTGCCCCAGGGGAGAAGCATGCTCAGTTAAGACTTAATGCTGGGGAAATCAGGAATTTCCTGGTGAAAAAATTGACAGTTGAGAAGCAGAGCCTATTAATGCAGGCTGAGGCTAATCACATGACTACATGCTGGTCACATGACTGAAAACCGTAAGTGTTCAATCAGGAAGTAATATTGCTGATTATCTCCAGCAATAACTTCTCACAAATTTTATCTAGAGATGTGATTTACGTTTTATTTTGAAGGAGTGATGGAAGACTTTTTATATAATTCTTACTAGTTTGGGAGAATTCGAGACCAGTTACCCTTTAAGCAGGCCATTAAAATGGAATCTATTGACAACACGCCCCCACTGATCCCCATATGCAGCCAGTATAGGGCAAGATTATCTAGGAACTGAACCCATTTACAGAATAACAGAAATCCTGTCCAGATCCTAGTAATACAATGGGAATGGTTGGCATTTTAAATATTTGAAAAAATGGTCCTAGTTTCAGGAACATGTTTATTATTTTCTGTATACCATTCCACACCCTGATTGTTTTTACAATACAATTCATTCACCAACATTGTAAGCGTTTAATACATTAGTGACCTAACCACTTTTGAACTGACATCGGAGATAACAGCTGTTCTAAGGAATCAAAAATAAGTTTAATCAGGAGGTTATAACTGCAGATTGAGGCTACATATTCTTGGGAATAGTCTATTTACATTAATTGCTTATCTGAAAACAAAGCCTTCAGTCTTCATTTTTCCCTTGTCTCCCTTGCTGCAATGTAAAATTGTTAAAAATGACAGTAAGCTTGGATAGAAGATGGTACATTCATTATCAACATGAACCCATCAGTTACCACATGAAAATAGCAGCCCTCAGTGATTGGCTATGATAGTGACTGATGCAGTTACCCAGAAGCACCATGAAGAAGACAAGAGCTGGCAGCAAGATTCAAGAAGTATTCCTTAAGTGAAATTGGAGGGACAGGCTTCCTTTATTAAAGTAAGCCTGAGGTCAATGTGTCACTGGATCAGATCACATTCCTTTTTTACAACCAAAAATGGACCTCTCAGCTATCCTAACTTGGATGATTGGGGAAATATATAGGCTTGGCTGATTTGGGGAAATTAAAATCAGCCATTTGGCTTGTAGATTTCATTCCTGTTTGAGTCTTAAAGGCAAAGATGGCCTTTGTATTTACACTACTTCCAACCTGAGTTGCCAGATCATTTGGTTTAGTAGGGTCTCACTTAATACATATTATCAGGGTTGCACTGATTGCAATTAAACAATAGTGACTCCAACACAGCCAAGCTTCATGTGTTTTTATTGGGTGTCCTTACATGTTTCACTGATCTGGCAACCCTGCCCAACATTCCCCTTTAAAATGGATTGCACAGAGCTGTGCCAAGATCAGGTTAACTTCAATATGCTGCAGCTCTGCGCTGTTTTGTTTTTATGAGTACTAGGCTACACTAATACGCTTTTAAGCATGATCCATTCATGCTTTTAAAAGTGCACACTAGTGTGGCCCAATTGATGTGGCCACATTAGTGCATATTAGTGCGCTGCTGTGCATGCAATCCACGTTTCTGGAGTGCTTGGATACGCTCTAGTGTGGCCTCAGCCTGTGATCAGTACAATTATACTGGGATTGCCACCTTTCCCTTTAAGACTCAAACGATCCAGTTGTGCATTCTTCCATGCGTTCAAGTGAGGCCACAGCCTCATGAAATTGACCTGCTGTCATTGCATTAAATGCATGCTGTAAGGCTACATTCAATGCATCTTGCATTACACTTCTAATTGTACATCAATACACACACTAATATAAATGGTAGAGTGCAGATATAAACACATAAAAAGTCTTACAGAAATGCTCAAATATAAAGGGTTAACAGTTTGCCTCATAAATACATATGAAAGGGTTAACACCTTCCCCCACTCTGTTTGAGAAGGAAAATCAGCTAATAATGTTCACTGCTATCTCTGATGATTGGCTGGGAGACACTGGCAGGTGGGGGACTCTGAGGTTAATTGTTACATGCAGCTTAGCATAAGGGGAGTGGAAAACAAACACAAGGTACCTAGTTAGCATGTGCAGAAGGAGTTTTGGGTCCAGGACTTCCAGGAAGAGGCAACACTCGAAGGCAGCAATGACATCATAGACTGCCAGTATCCTGAAATGTTCAATAAATTATTTCTACACTAAGAGGCTGAATTCACTGGTGAGAGACAAATGGTTTTACAAAGTGACAGTTATAGAGTCTGTGGAGTTGCCTTTGTATTTTGGGTTTAGCTATCCTATAAAAAACCCATTTGGGAATACTGCACTTATTTTTAAAGAGACAAACTGCTAATTTAGTAACTGCACTAACAGGAATAAATAATGAAGCACCAAGATGTGTGTATAGCAGTTTTCAGATAATATGGAGAGATCATTCCAGATTTACTTCACAATATCTATTGAGTAGCGGCATCTAAAACACTGCAAATATTTTAGGCTTGTGTGAAAGAATGCTCTATGCCCTCAAATAATAGTTAAAGTGACACAAAAAAAATTGCATTTTTCCATATTTTTAGTGCTGCCATGAACTTGATACCTTTTTGCTCTCAGTTCTCTGTGTCAGTAGATCTCCTCATGCCCTGTTTAGCTCACTCCTAATTATAATGCAATTGTCCTCTCTGTATGCCTTGCCCTCCCAGAATCTGAGACACAGCTATAATGGGGAGCATGTGCAATGGAGATGATCTGTACCTACAAAAAGCCAACAGCATTTATCCAGTGATTTTGTGTTATAATGAAATGGCTTTGCTATGGGAAGGTAAACAGCAGTGGCAGCTGTATCGCTGCTTGAATTAAATAAAGATTTTATTTTAGCAGTAAGAATTTTAAGGTGTGTGTGTGTGTGTGAGAGAGAGAGGGGGGCTTTGGAAATTATTTCTTTAGGTAGTGCTACATTGGGACTTCAGTAACAAAGACAGCACAAACAGCAACTAACTGCAGGATTGGGTGGAATAAGCATCAGAAAATGCTTATTTCTTTTCCTGATCTTAATGCTGAATCAATTAGGCAAGCAAAAAAGGAAATAATCTCTGCTGTTATAGAATGGATAGTTTCTACAAGTAGTGTGCCAGGGAGAGTTGCTGGGAGTGGGTGATTGACATTTCTTTACCGACTAGCTCTGCCCCACCCCTTTTAAAAGTAAAACTCCCAGAGCTAAAAAAAAAAGGAATAGGAACATCATATAAGGAACAAAAAAATAAATCAGCTTTAAGATTGGTGGTAATTAATCCTAATTACTGTGTGATTAGCTAAAAATGATTTGGCACAGTTTACATGTCCTTTAAGGCAAATATTCGGTTTGACCAGCCTCAGCATTCAAAACATCATGCATTCTAAGTACACAGTTTTTGAAATAATTCAGCAGATAGGTAGTTCTAAACATCTTGGAAAATCAACCATAAAATGTTCTGTGTATTTTCATATAAACCCAGACACACATAGATAAGTGCTTTGTATAGGCAATACCATCACTTTCAGGATTGCTTGTTCTTTCTGCAAAAGTTCTTAATGATATTGTCTGTATGTTAGGAGCTGTTGTCCCCCTGCCCAATACATTTGGGGCCAATCAGACTCTTCCCTGAAGGAACTGCATAATGGATAAATATTTGCTTATATTTATGAACAAGGAAACTGGATCTGCTAAGAATTCTGACTAAACCCCTAACTCCATTGCAAGGAGCCTCCACCATGCTTCCCCTTTAATCGCTTGGTTTAGTTTCCACTTATATGTAATCAAGCTTGATCCAGATAGAAATAAGTATGAGGTGCACTCCTACATCTGTGCCACAACAGGTCATTAATCAAAGTGCATACATAAGATGCAAACTCTAATGAAAATTCAATCAAGGAGATGTAATAAAAGCTCTTATCGTTAAAAATGGTGCTAATTTTGCCTCAACCAATCAGATATTGTGTACTATTTGAAAGCGAACATCTGATTGGTTGGGGCAAAATTAGCCCCATTTGTAACGATGAGCTTTTATTAAATCTCCCTGAATATGCTTTTAATCGCCGGGCTGATAACACACACATAATGGTTCGGGAGGCTAAGTTGCCTTAAACAGGTGTCATTAAAAGTGGAATTTTCACTAGTGTGCCTCTTCCTATGTATGTACTATAGTTTGCACATATGGCCATGTTTCTTATGATCAGACTTCTTCAGACAGATGGTTGTACCTGGGTCCCACAGGTTTCTGAGCTTATGGCTCTGCTGGACATCATCTGATTTCATCTGCTGCCCGAAGTTTCCTTGTTCGACCATTGAGCCTACAATCCTCAATATTGTAGACATAATGGTTGACCAAGGAGCTTAGAGCATGAACAGGACATCTTGAAATCCAAATCTTGCCTGTGACATAAAATTGACTTCTAGACCCTCACCGTGATAAAGTATGGCTAGTTTTACACCAGGGTTAGGTTTTTGTTTTTTAGTGGTTACCAAAAACGCTACATGTTGCACTTTACTGGCGCTAACATCTGGATCAGCTCACAAATTGCTACAATACAATTTGTGTGAAGGTAGCCTTAGGCTTTTCCTCAGGCAGTTTTACGCTTTCTGTGCAATGGTTTGTTTCAGTTAATGACTGTTTCAAGCTACACATGAAAATGACAATCATTAGCACCAGTTTATTATAATCAGTTAATAATACACTTGACTATAATCCTACATTTTGAGTGTTATATTGACCTGACACAGAAAGTGTTTGGTTACTTTAATACTTTTCCTCTGTTGATCACTGTGCATTTTGTAAATAGATAAGATATTGATAATTGTATCACTTGTTTAAAGGACAACTCCACCCTCATAAGAACATCTTTTAGAAAGAATGGCCTCTTTAAAATATGTTGATATATCATAGTTTGTCCTATGAATTCATTACTGTATGCCTGCTATGCTTCTGGATGCCTCATGGAAAATGAGCAATTTAGAAGCCTGTACTGAGCCTGGGCATGCTCAGAAGAGGCAGACAGGGGATTAACATTCAGTCATTGGCTGTGATGTCAACTGTCAAATCCATAACTGACAGTTACTAACTGGAAGAACCAGGAAGCAGAAACAGGACATTGTGCAGGATTTCAGGTTAGACTTATATATTTCACATTTCAAATTACCGTTTAGGGATTTACCTGTATGTAAGTTTTCATTTTGGGGCTGGACTTGCCCTTTAAGTGCTTTCTATACTGTTCTAAATCTGTGTAAAGGTAGTAAATTCTTCGTCCAGACAAGACAGTGAATTTACATTCCCTTGCAGGGAAATGGTAGCTGTATGTTTCAACTGTAGCTGCATACCGCAACTTACAGCTAGTGAAAACACACAACACTGCAATCGAAGAAAGTTAACGTGAGCCTTGAATAAAAGGTATAACCAAACAGACAAAATCCAATACAGACTGGATGGTATATACAGTGGCAATAAAAATAAGGCATATGGTTTACTTAAACACTAACTGGTTTACCCATTTTCTGGCACTATAAGTTTTATAAATCCGAGTCCCATTATGCAATTAATCTTTTTAGGCGACTTGAATAAATTAAACATTGGACAGCTGTATGATTTAAATATACAATGGAAATTGGGTCCCTGGCTTTATTCTCTTCAACATTCAAGTGATGATTTATAAGTAGATTGATGTAATTGTGCCCCCTCTTAATAGACCAAATGTTATTCTTTGCTGTATAAATGCTCCCGTTCTCTATAGTTATGTATTAGGGCAAATCAAATTTGTAGGTTTGTTCCGGCTATGTAAGATTTTAGGAATTCTGTTTTATTCAGGTTTCGAAATAGTAAGAGTAAGAAAAAAAAAACAAAAAAAAACAACCTTTTATCGATCCATAGGCAACTGCTCTCCCAGAAGGAATTAGAGTAAGCTTGTGAAGGTTCTCATTCATCCAGGTCATGGTATATCTGTTGTATCCAATTAGATCAACTGGACTTGAAATGTAGTTCTTGAAGACGTTTCACTAGTCATCAGACTGGCTTTCTCAATTCAGAATGACTTGTACAAGAATCTGTAGCAATTATGTACCCTGGAAAATCCCAATTAGCATATCACAGCCAGGTGTTAAGGGTGTGATTAGATAGTGGCTAAGAGGTGTTATAGGAACGCCCAGAGTAAGGTGTTAAAACAGCATTGTACATGGCAGACAGTTGGTGTCGAACCCCCCCACCTCTATTTAGGCTTGGTTTCTTTATTTTCACATAAATGAATTAGAGTAAGGTACAAAGGTCAGAATTTTGAAGAATGGTGCATCAACAACATGAAAGTGACTGCACATGCATTGACTGACTGTTAGGTGTGGTACAATTCTGTACCCATATTTCAGAACAACCTACAGATCAATAAATTGATGGATATTTTTTTGCCCACAAATCCCTTTAAAGTCCAACATTAACCAAGCACATAAATACCAAATATTTTTATGGAGACTTGTAAACACTGCACTAGTCAAAAACATAACACCAGATTTTGTGATACATAGTAAAGTTGGGTACACACATTGGCAATATAGGGACAATCTCATCTGTACCGACAGAATTGGCTCTATATTGCTAATGTTTGCGTTGTTAAAACAACCTTTTCTGAGGCCAAAGAACGCTCAGTGTCAGCATCAGAAACTGTCATTTCCCTCTGTCAGCCCCCTGTACTGAAGTATAGGATGTTGGCTGCGATCGTAGGGTGTTTGCTAATCACAATCTCCCTGAACTTTATATAGGGAAAACCGCTTATTACTGTGTAGTCACATTTTTCAAAGATGACAGAATCTCTGCACATTCTGTATGTCATCTTTGAAAGATCGGTACTGTGTGTACCAAGCTTTACACACACAGTTGATAGAATCGGACAGGATTTCCTAGTATCAGTCATGTGTGTAGTGAAAAATTGGCTAACAGAACATTTTCAGTCAAAACCAACTGATCCTGCAACAGGAAAATGTAGTTTATCAGTAACTCTCAGCTCCCTATACTTTATTACAGGAATCATTTATATGTCTGGCCACACAATCCCCCTATAGAGTTTAGGAAATTTAATTAAAGTATGCATACATTACTGTAGCAGATGACAGATTACAAATGGCAACAAGGTATGCCAAAATGTGCCTTATAGTATTATCCGCACAACATGTTTCGGATCCTTTATCAAGTGTCAGATCCGAAACATGTTGTGCATATAGTACAATAAAGCACATTTTGGCATACATTACTGGTGTAATTTAATCCACCAGGATCTTAATTTTTTCATTCCTATTCTCGTCGGTACTGGACGCAGAAGTAGAGCGTACCGGAGATACCTGGTGGTAGCACGTATGTAGGAGATATTCTTACCATTGTTTACAATCAGCAACAAATCTGAAAGTATACCCTTAACTTAATGCAGCAGAAAGCCTCCAACTAACCCAGTGAACTCGGGCATGCTCAGCGGGTCAGTCTGCTTTACCCAAAATTAAAGAAGGGTGTAGTAACTGCAGGGATAATACACCAAAATAAAATCCGTGATATGACAGAAAGATAACCAATCACTTCTCATTAGCAACAACAATCTAAGTCAGACCTATGTGTAACACGTGAAAATTAGATTTACATAGATAGAAATTTGCAATAACTAATTAAGAAAATATTCTCGATAGCCTCTCCCATTGTCCTGGATATTCAAGCTGTATCCCTGAATGGGCAGGGATTAGGAGAGTTTAGATGTAGCTTGGCCATTTTCACCTCCTGGCCAAAAGTTGGTAAGCAAATTAGCTGAATGTGGACACTTTCATGAACAGTTTGTTATGGAGACATTAAAAAAAAAAAAAAGTATATAACTGAACAAAGATCTTTTCAACAGAAAAATCGGAACGCCATTTCAGTTTTCAATCAAGCTTTTAATGAAAAGATCATAAAATAACAGTTTGTCATCACTATACATTAAGACTGAAAGTTTCTTGAATGTACAGATCACCAGAATCTTCTGTATCCTCTTTTATAATATGACACTAAAGTGTTAGCCACTCAGAAGAGCAGTCTGACCTGAATAGAGTATATGAGGCAAATACTACAGCAGCAAAGCAGGAGAACAGACTGGGACAGAGGTATCAAGGTTCACAGCGGCTTTTCCAGTTTAAAGTAGTCCTGAGATATGGTGCCCAGAAACCATAACCAAAGCATAAAAAAATGGAGTGAGAGCTAGAAGCACAAGTCAAAACTATTCCCCCACCTCTTCTGAATTCCACTGGATCTATTTAATACAGACTATTCCATTGTTTAATAACTTATTTTTTTAAACATTGGTGATGTTTAACATTGGTTATAACAAATATTGGGCTAAAGGCTGTTTTCACATTGCAAAGAACAGATTAATCACAGCGTCAATGCATTTTTTAAATCTGTATATAGAACCCCTTATGATCTCTGATTAAGTGGGCTAAAATCTGAAACTGAACTTATGTAATTTTAATTTTATAAGTTAACCTAATGATCAATTAGGCATAAAAACAATTGTGAACAGACCTGTATAAAATGTCTGTTTTCAAACACACCTCTTGGGACAATGATTCATTACCTGTAAACAGTGTGAACTATTACAGAAGAGGGCATCATCTTGGCAAGATTCCTGGAAACTAGGGCAGGTGTAAACCTTTCCTTTCTAAAGCCTCATACATACGCAAGATTCTTCGACCGGTGAACAACACGAGACGAACAGCTGTCTCGGCCAATAATTGCACGTGT
The DNA here is from genome assembly GCA_019447015.1 of Hymenochirus boettgeri. Classification (NCBI taxonomy): domain Eukaryota; kingdom Metazoa; phylum Chordata; class Amphibia; order Anura; family Pipidae; genus Hymenochirus; species Hymenochirus boettgeri. Next base: position 292,995,959 of record CM033469.1, read on the forward strand.
GTATGCGGTCAGGTGTCGTTCATTAATCCGCCATGGCGGATTTATGGACGCCCCTCTGAACGCATACACGTTTGATTATTGGCCAAATCGGGCATTTGGCGCCCATGTGCATCATGGTTGGGGGTCGTTTCTTCAGGCGAAGAATCATTCTCACTGCAGTCAAGCATTCAGCCAGTACAACAAGGACTTGGCTTACATTTTCTTCAGGTATTATGCTGGTGTGACAATCTCAAACAGTTCAGCATGCAGTGTAAAAGACTTTTGGGTTAACACAAAATTTTATGTCAACTAACTGATGCTTCAGAAAAAGAGAGATAATGGAATTCCTTATTTAATTTGTAAGCCTTTATAGGTAACAATGGCTTTGGCATACCAAGCAGAGTTAGAAATAGTTTCATAGACAGAACTTGAGTAAAGTAAAGTTATACTGCCAAACTATGTGGTAGTGATGTTTTCTAGCTCTCCCCATCCATTATACAATGCTGTTGGGTTAGTATTCATTGTGACTTTTTCCTTACTTAGACCCAGTCCCATCTTCTGCTTTTTATTTGCTGAAGACCAACATTCTGCAGATGCAGTAAAAAGATGGTTGGGGTAACATCCTGCATGAAAATAGATATACATACATGTCTAGTAAAAGAAGCCAATGACATTGTAACATTAAATATAACAAAATAATATAAAAAATACAGAAGATCTCCAGTATGAAACAGAGAAGCTACAGAAAGTCCTGTTTGCTGATTTATGGCTATTTTGAGTCTCTGAGGATAGTTTGTTTTTTCTTCAAATGTGTTGTTTTTAAACTCTTACTCACACAGGAACCTTGCAGGGTATAGCATTCTCCTGTGTAAAGGAAAGGTTCTTAATCCTGCGTGCAAATCACCCTTTAATGACAATCTTTTCAGTGCAAGAAAGGGGTATGACAAGTCTTCCATGCAAAAAAAGGGTTTTGTTTTGTTAATTAAAACCAGTTTATGCCCAAACATGTGCACGCAGGTATCATGAAATAAATACATTCAGAACTGCACATACAAAGTGAAACACTAAGAACACTGCAAATATCTGCACCATCTTTGATTAATTTTTGGAGACCAGGCAAAATTAATAGCAAATTTTCCATGGGTCAAATATCCATTCCCATACACACCAAATTACCCCCCTCCCCCCACCAAATAACTAAATTGCCCACTTTTTAACATGTGGTATTTTCTGTTTAAACCCCTTTTAGTCAAGGCATTTTTTAGGTTTTGGATGCAGAAAGGACCTGGCCTTTTTTTTTTTTTTTTACATTTTATTTATATGCAACTGATATACTGGGGGCTAATGGTTATTATCGGGTTCCAGGTCTTAAAGACGCTGTAATCAATTTAACCATTTAAACTGAAGGCACTGTTGTGTTGTTGCCTTTGCCAACAGAAAGAGGGGAAAACCCCACATTACATCAGCTGCAATGTGTTTGACCCAAGTATCCCCATGTCATAAAAGATCCATGTTTTGAATAACAGGTCTAAAATCTCTTACAAAATGTCCCTTATACAACTCCCTATAGCATTTTAGATCAGTAACATACTTTTGAGAGTATTTTTTTGGTTTATTTCTAGGGGGTTGTTTATAAGCTTCAGGACAATTTTTTTACAACAATTTAATCAGAATTTTGGTGACCCCAGTTAATAGTTTTCATATTTTCCTCTACTCGTGGACCAATAGTACTGTTTGGAAAGGATCAATAATACAGCAAAACAATCTAGCATTCTTCCTTTGCTAGAAATATTGCATTGTTTATTAAACACTGCACCACAGTTATCTACTGTTCCTTTAAAAGTGAAAGGCAATTCCCAGAAAACTTACACACAAACTACATATTTAACATACATAAAGTTATACCTACAATGTTTTGGCAGCACTCTTGTAGCAATACATTCAGGTTTCTACAGCCATGCTAACCTTATTAATAAACTAACCTTTATAGTTTGCACATTAAGTGCAAAATTGCCTTTGGTACATATGTACAGCCTTTTTTAAGAACTGTTTACAAGGGTATAATGAATTCCCTACTATGTAAATAAAGCCAACAGCACAGAAAGGGTCAATAAGTTACATCTCCCATCCTCAAGTTCCTGCTTATTTTATTATTGAAGCAGTCTCATCCTTGATAAAGCTCATAAATTAACAGTGCTCTGGATTAACATATTCCAGTTTCAGAGGTGTGCCTCTTTTTTACGTTAAACAAATAACAAGAAATAAAATAAAAAATACCATGGAGCACACACAAAAAGAAAATAAAAACAATCTTTCCAAGAAATAAAATGTAGACCCTGGAAAATGGCAGGTTAATTTTGGCTGGCCTGATGCTGAGGTCTGAAACTGCAAAGATTTATGTAAACAATGTGATAAATATAAATAGTCCATTCATTATTTTTCTGAGCCCACTTGGTTCTTCAAAATGTGCTTTGGTTTAAAAAATAGTTTATGAATTTGGGTATAAGCATCCCCCCTCCCCTTTCTTCTTTCTCTCCTGGTTTTATAATACATCGCTGCTTACATGTCATAAAAAGGTTGGTTTCCTGTTATTCCGAGAAAAAAAAATAATTTCAGGAAATGAACAAGCAGTTAAATACCTGTCCTTATACATTGAAAAAATGGTGCGTTTCACCTTTTACAGCAGGATCCACGTACACAGCATATCTTCCCTTGTCCCTTGAACCCTACACCCAGAGGTCCCACAATTCTTACATTTTTTTTTTTTGCTTTTATTATGAAACTAGTGTTCTGCTTTTCTCATAAAATACAGAAAAATGTTTGATACAATACTATGTCATAGAAATGTGGCTGAAAGCTTGATGCCCAGAGGTAGCCAGTCCCTGAAGTTTGAGAAATAGTTATTAATGTTGTCACAGTTTGGAAATGTAGTTTCCTTTATAATCACTCTATAGAACACAAACCTACACAGCGAGCTTTATATTAAAAAGAAAAAAAAAAATACAATACTCAACTATACACAGACTTTGTGTCGATATTAAGTGCTGAGAAAAAAAAAAGTTGCCTATCAAAAGTAAAGTATACAGGTGGTCAAGTTTATAATGAGCACATGGAATTGTGCCGTTGTCCTACTGGATAGGTGTAATAATTAAAAACTGGTTATCCCAATGTGAAGTTAGTAACCCAAGCTCACTAAAAGCAAATAAGAGAACTGCAATAACAGAACAAAATCAAAATACAAAATCCTGGCACATAACCATTCCCCCCCCTGCCCCCCCAAAATATAATATGCTAAGAATGATTTCCTAACACCAGCAGTAGGTTTGAAATTAATGAGTTAGGGTTACTTTAAAAAAAACTAGACCTGCAAATAATTCAGTGGAAAAAAGGCAGAGAAACAAGCAAACAAAACCATAAATCCACAATAAGTTGAAGGCAATGGTCTAGCAACTGTCACCATTTTTCCTGAGGTGGCCAGAAGAGTACCACGTTCTATTCAGATTGATCAGAACACTAATAATGATAATAAGGTAATGTAGAAACTTTTGCACATATCCTGAGCCACAGAAAAATCTTTTGAATATAAATTCAACAAGATGCCCACAACCACAAATATGCACTGGCCATAGGTAATATATATTTACATAATTTATGATCAAAGCATGTGAAAAAATTATTTCCATACTAATCTACCCACATTTAACACATTTTAGTGTGTGGTAACCTTTGGATGCTGAAAATTTACATATGTAGGCCAGGCATTATCAGCAATACAGTACATGCTATGTATATATTCAGATATGGTCCTAAATAATTACCCAATCAGCATGCACTGCTACTGTTGTGTAGAAGAGTGGTATGGAGGTGTAATAGAGGCTCAGATTTAAAAGTGCAATTCAACTCTAGCACGCAATAGAACATATGCTGTACCTGCTTGTTTTTATAGGTCTAATACCATTATAACATTCCTTTAACTAGATCCAGTATACTAGAGTAAATAAATCTCCTGTAAAAAAAAAACTTAAAGTGCTGAAAAGAACTTACTAAAATGTGGATAGCTTTTTAGTTACAGTTGAATATTTTGTAAACAAAACAACCCCTTCCTGCACAAACAATCCCCAAAAAGGAAGGCTGAATTGGCCTTATCTTAAGGATCAAAAGTGAAAATCTTTTACTGGTAAAAACCAATACAACGTAGATGAAAAGGGGGCAATCATATATAAGCAGTCTTTCTGCAATAACTTTTGGAAAACAAAAAGGGTGAGAACATTTGAAAATGTTAAGCAAATTGACTTCAAACCACTGACCCAGCAGTGTGACCAGCACAGATAATGCCAGCGGGATGGGGGCAAAAAACGTAATGAAATATTCTAGTGCTATTGTACAGGCTGTTTGGAATTAAATAGCTACTTTGGTTACTAGAATCAAAATCTATCATAGAATATCCCAATATTTACCATGTTTTGGGTAAATCTCAACTAGTACTACAGAGCTAGGTAATACCTTACTTTGCCATAAACTAGATATTTGTTGGTTCCAGACATCCAATAATGCCTGGTGCACACAGCCCGAAATATCAGGGAGGGCAGTCAACTAGACTGAAATATAAGCTCACGTGAACCTGGCCCAACATAACCAATATCTGCACAGTAGTAGCAGTAGTATAATTTTCTCATTGAACCCTTGGTTTGTTTAATGTAATCCCAAGACGTAATCAAACATTTGCTCTCAAAACTAGCATAATCATTAAACTCTGCAAGATTTATAGCAGACATAGGCTTTGCAAATGAAGTTATAAAGAATGTGATTTGCTACAACCCTATAACAGCATCTAGAATAAAAAAAATTAAAAATGTAAAAAAAATATTGGGTATACTCTCTACCACTTCTGCCGGCATTTTTAACCATTCTGCCATGGACTTTTCATTTTGTTTTTGAGCAGAACTCATAGGCATAGTTAAGGTGGCCATTTTCCTAGCAGTTGTTTGATGCTTCCCACTTAATTTACATTTCCTAAATTAATGCAAACATACAATTACAAGGAGAGGGGGGGGGGGAATCAAGATCTACTTGAAAGACTCTGGATAAAAAAAAAAAATTACACTTATCTGTTGAAGAGGTAGCCCAAACATAAAAAAGTCTACTGTACAGTTCTATGTACACCACTAAGCCAGAATGATTGCCACATACACGCGAGTACACACACCTGAAGTACCTAATATGATAATTAAAAGGATTTTTCAGGAACATACTGCAGTGGTAAGCACTTCATTTTGGGTATCAGCAATACAAGCTGCTGAGAGCAAAAGGTAAACTTTACCTCCTTTAAGAGGAGTGATAGTTGTAAAAATGCTTTTAACACCACAGCAGCTCCAAAAGCAGCAATTTGTGTGTTTTAATGGAGCAATAAAGGTTAATATCTTAAGATACCTTAGCACCACTGCTTTTGAAAAACCCAAAAAGGACTGAAGAGAAAAGCAAAAAACTGGACCCTAACCATATTTTTTTTCTTTTTTATAATATACATATATGCCATACTTCCAGTTGAATAATTCACAGATTAAATAATTGCCTCCTTTAACTCAGCACACACAGCAACAATTAACTGAGTGAATATAAAATACAAAAGGGAGGAATAGGCAAGAAGGTGCGTCCCTGTCAGCTATTTACTATTGAACTGTGGGTACACATTTATTGTCTGGTAAACATATAGGAAAAGTACCAAAAAAGGAAGGGGGTGCACATGCAAAAGTTTCACAGCCTATAGATACCAAGAGAACCCTGTGAATGTACCAGCTTGTAAAAATTTGAAAGTTCAGCACTTGCAATAGAAACTGGCAATTTGGCAAGGACGTTTCCAGATTCTATTACAGGTAACAGAGAAAGGGACATGTGACATTGTCATTCATAAAATAAAATAAAGCCAGCACTTTGTAAGGCCAAAGTAATGTAGGCAATAGTGGGACAAAAGCATGGATAAATGTACCGAAATCCATGCAATTGACTAATGTCTTCAGCCTGCTCAACTAGCCCTCCAACAACAACCCAAAGCGTGACTATAAAGAGTACTGTATAAGTAAAATATGGTTCTTGTCAGGGAAAACCAAAATTCTTTAAAAACTATACAAGATTGATTTAGCCATATTTTCATTGGGTTCTTATTTGGGTGCTGGGTGAATTTGGGGGTAAACAGGTGGAGGGAGATGGAGATTTAGTGCCAGAATTTATTTGCACTTGTGGAGAGAACCCAAGATGCAAAATATATCACTGGTTTTCTTTGTACCAAAAGATGATCAAATGGTCATTTTTGAAAAGTTAAAGCTCTGTGGAGAAGTTAACACCTCTCTACCATCACTGATACAACCAGACTGAAAATCAGGGTACCTTTAAAGCAGCAAGTCATAAGGAAGGTAAATTGGTTTGTGTGTGCACCCATAATAGAAGCACATTCTTAGGATGTCAAAGGAGTCTTTGGTTTATGATGGGGAAGTGTGCATACGCAAATGACTGATCAGATTGCGCTGCTGGGTGAATTTCCCCCCACAGAGCTGACATTCATAGGGTTTTTCCCCTGAGTGGACACGCATGTGCTCGGTCAGTCGGTATTGCCTTGTAAAGCGCATTCCGCACTCTTCACAAGCAAACGGCTTTAGCCCTAGGTGGCTCCTCATATGGCGTGTCATAGTGCCCCTTTGAGTGAACATTTTGCCACATATGTTACAGGGGAAGGGACGGGTTAGCCAGTGAGTTTTTTCATGCTGTCGTAGAGTGGCTGGATCCTTGTAGCTCCTTTCACACACTGAGCATTTAAATGGTCGTGATTCATTGGGGAAGGTGTTATTGGGAGCCGACAGGTCCTCTGCTTCCTCTTTACTATAAGAATCCTCCTCTTTGATATATAGCTCCTCTTCTGTGTGTGTTTCCACATGTGCATTTAGCTGCTCTGAGTTGGGAAACCCTTTACCACAAGGGATACAGACATACAGGTTGTCCCCAAATGGCACAGTCTCAAACCCCTCCTGACGATATACGTAGTTAGCATTTTGATGTGCACTGCACTCACTTTCACTATGTCCACTTTCCTCACTGTTGTCTTTGCCATTTTCAACTTCATCTTTGCACTTAAAACTCTGGTCAGAACTATATATTCCACCCAAATTCCTTTCTTTAGACAATGGCCCAACAATGACTCCATTTGGCATTGCCTCACCCCCGTCCTCTGCAAGTTTTTCCCCATCCTTTCTGGTCCATTCTTTTTTACGGGAAGCATGGCGGAGGAGTTTCTTTGGCCCTACATCAGAGTGGTTTTCCTCCACTGCCTCCAATTCCATTGGTTCACAGTTATTTTTGGGGAGGTCCAGTTCTTCATATGAGGCACTGTTGGCTAGAGATGCTGAGGCAGACTGGGGAGAACCTGCACGGCTGTCTGCTTGCCCAGCTTCATCTTGAACAGGCATAGGTGGGCTTTTTTTTGAAAGATCAAGGCCAAGTTCCTGATCACTACCATTAATGCTATTATTGAGGCTGCTGCTGCTACTTGTTCCTCGATTTAATGAATGACAATTTTCTTGATTGGAGGCAGCAAAGACTTCATCTTCTGGTCCTGTGACTTTGGAAAGCTCCTTTGGATGGGAAAGTTTGGCTGCATCCGATGATCCTGAAAAGCGCATGTGGGCAAATGGTGGAGTAGAAAGTCTATGGCTCCTCCCAACCCGGCCTATGCTGGGTATTCCAAGTTTTGCAATGAATGGTTTGCCGGAACGTTTAAGTTTCTTTCGACAGAGAGCTGCTAAGTCATGTAGCTGGAGGTAGCTTGCTGCAGTAAGAAGAGCATTAAAGTTCTGCTCTCCTGGCTGGTCAGAATTTAAGAGTTTACCTGTGTAAATAAAGTCCAAGATTTGCCGGAAAACAGCTGGATTAACCATATCTGTATCCAGGTTAATAAGGTTATCATGCAAAACTAGGGATTTAAAATACATGCTGCTTGCAGCCAATATATTTTTGTGAGCTCGAAACAGGGCATTTTCCACTACGATTATGACATCACAAAGAAAACCTTTGGCTCGTTGCTGGTTCAGCTGAAGCAGCAATTGTTTGGCATGGTTTGGCAGATCCATTTCCACCTGTTCCCTTGATGTTCTCCACCTGAAAAAAAACAAAAAAATGAACGTATTAGGATTATGGTCAATCTTAAACTAAAAATATCTGCAGCTGGAGGCACATACTAAAGGGAACTAAGCAATAAAAGCTATGTAGGAGGAGAAAAGGGAATGGTCACTTTTGCAAAGTAATAGACCTTTGGAAATGTTATCGCCTCTTCACCATCTCCAACACAACCAAACTGACAAACAGGATACCTTTAAAGCAGCAGTCATTAGGAAGGAAAATTAGTTTATGTGTACACCCATAATAGAAGCACATTCTTATGATGCAAAGGAATCTTTGGTTGGTCAAGATAAAATTCATATCTAAATATGTGAAGCTGGTCATAAACTACAACATTACCGTTGATATAACATTCATGTCAGATCAAACTTGGAGAAGCAGTTTAACCTGACAATGTTCCTGCAAAGTTTCCCAGCTGAATCATATTGGAGATCATAATCACTCATAACATGATCAGGCCAGATGGATAACAGAATATTGAAGGGACTTCAATAGTGCATGGCCATCTTATCTATGCAGAACCATAAATGAATGCTACTTACATTATACAGGGCAGTGACCTATTTTGTATTTGCTAAACACATCTGCATATAATTTTTTTTACACAGCTGCATATGACTGTCAATCTAATAATTCTGTTCTTTAAGGTAGTGTCCCTGTAATTAAATTCATAAATAAGTCTAATGGCAAATACAGGAATGGTTAACCTTTATAGGCAGTATGCTACTTTCTAAGATACAGAGAAAAATCAAAACCATGCCGGTTTCACAGCAAGGGAGTGGATATGGTCAGGAGAGATGAATAGCGATTTAACTCATTATTCACCTATATGTAACTCCTCTGATTTGGCCCAAGGAACTAGAACTGTGCCACAAACTACCAGAAAATTTGGAAAGACATGTTCCTTGACGGTCTGCAGTGACCTCACAAAGGGCCAAGTCGAAAGGGCGATTTAACTTGCAGTTCAATAATAACAAGTTAAAGGGTATGTCCACCCCATAAACTTATTTTTAATATGCTGCTCCCCCTGGTCCCCCAGCCCCAACCGCACAAATATTTTTTTCAGAAAGCCCCCCAAACTCTTACTTACCTCCCCTCGTTCCTCCGCCGCACTGCCGGCCCTCTGCTTGCGAGAATGCAAGCAGAGGGGCGGGACCGGCAGTCGCGTCTGTGATTGGCTGAGCGGAAGCCAATCATGGACGCGGCTGCCGGTCATTCAGTGCAGCGGAGGAAAGCGGAGAGGTAAGTAAGAGTTTGGGGAGCTTTTTGAAAAAAAAAAATGTGCGGTTGGGGCTGGGGGACCAGGGGGAGCAGCATATTAAGGGGGATTGACGCTAGGGGGAGGGATAGTAGAACGGGAGAGAGAGGGAGGGGGGAGAAGGGCTGCAGTGCGCATGGCAAATATCTACCGGAGGCAAGATAGCAGGCAGAGCCCTGCTATCCTCCTGGTGGTTAGTTTTGGGACTTTGGGGGGGGGTTTACAGGAGAACCCTATGGAGCTGGGATGTGAGGTAAGGATTAAACTACACTACATGGTGGGGCCAGTAGTTGGGGGGATTATAGTTTTGGGGGTGGACATGCCCTTTAACTCACCATTTACTGTCGACATGGTAAGAAAAAGTGAATTCGCTATTAACCTAGATGTAATGCTTTATGTACCAGAAGCCAAACCTTTATGCAGTTTGCATCAGGCACAATATTGCATAGCGCTATATAAAACAAAATAAGACAGGGAAACATTAGAAAGGAATGCAGGAATACAGCTCGAGAAAGAAAACTAACTAGAGAGTCAACCAAAGTTCAACTGACAAGTATTTCAGTGAATTTAAACCATATGCAAACTCTTGCCTGTAGGGCACGGAGGGAGATATAAGCAAGGGCATGATAAAGTTAAAAAAAAAAAAAGGTCTTCAAGAAGAGAGGGAGTGTAAACTGTACATGCAAGGGAGAATAGAATTTCAAATCAGAAGTAATGGGGCTTTTTTGTCCAGGCATAGCTAGAAAGACAACAATTATATATTGCTGCAAAAAAAAAGAGTTTGTAATGACTTTTGGAGTCCCAAGTCATTTGAGCAAATCACTAAATCCTTAATTGTGTAAGAAAAAAATATTATGGTACTGATGAACTATTTTCTACCTTTCAGTTAAAAAAAAGCCCGGTGGGCAGTTTCTGCCATATGCTCTATTGTTACAATATCTGTATTCAAGATGATCGGCTGTATTCTTCTTGGATATGGCACACGGGCAAGACCACCCCTCCCCTCTTCTCCCTTCTGACTCACCCAATCCAATGCTTTCAGAAAGAGAAAATCCATTTGAACGAGAAGAGAGCTAATTCTTAAATAGGGAGTTAAGGAAAATAAAAGCGGTCTGCTGACACCTGAAGGGGGGCTGCATTCTGCTCTCAACAAGCAGCTGGCACAGGCGGGCACTTGGAAAGCTTAAGAAAAAAAAAAAAAAAAAAAAAAAAAAAAAAAAAAATGGACAAAAGACAGACCACACAGACACTAAAAAAAATGTGTGTGCATGTGTGCAGGCTGCCAGGCTCAGCAGGAGATTGAAGACTGATCCTATAACAGGGCAGAGAGAAGTTCTGTCTCCTGTCCTATAAATCAATATCCCCAAAATGACTGTTGTTGGACACATTAAAACAATAGAATACATGGAATGCCATTACTTATTCGTTATTAACATGCATGTGCATTAACCAAAACATTTGGCAAAGGGGTTTATGGTTAGTTTTAACATTTTTTGAAATTTGTTAATATAGCTCTCAGGTTTCGGTGTGTGTGCATCTTACTTATGTTTTAAATAAGGAAGCAGTGACGAGGGTTCCAGAGGGGGGGGGCACAAATAAGCGCATATATGCCTATTGGTATTTTTCTGCTAAATTTCATAAAATGCAGGTTTACTGTTGACAAAAGTTATAAAGTAATACTGGCAAAATACTAGAACAACATAAGTACCATGGTAATGGAGGTTGAAGAAATCCATCTAGTCCAACCATTTTAGCCTACTCATTAACCCTAAGGGTTAGGTCCCACTATGTGCGTTGTGTAGCATTTTCTGTTTTGCGAATCTCAATGTATTTTTAAATATAATGGAAATCGTGCAAATCCATTCCCACTATATAATTTGCGTTTAAAATCTATTCGGCCCATTTTTTTTATCAGCATGCGTGCACCACTTTTGGTTCAATTGTGTCAGAATCCCACTTTAATAATAGTCTATGGGAACCAAAAAGAAAGAGGACAAACTTATTTTTTGCGTTTTCTTCAATATTTCCTGTAATTTTCCAAAAATTGCACAGGAACGCAAATAGACCGGAAATGCGAACAAATGCATAGAAAAACACGTCTGTTAACCTGAAAACGGACCAGAACATAGACAAAATGCATTGTCCTAAATGCACTTAAAACGGACAACACAGTGCACAAAGAGGTTGATCAAGAGGAAGGCAGCAAAAAAACAAAAAACAGACACCTAAAAAGGGGAATGGCAATCAAAAGGATCCCTGGATCAACCAGAACTATATGTATCAATACATATACAGTAGCTACAGATAGATTCAACAGCTGAACATTACATTTTTTGGCATTCCAGCCTGGCCCAAAAAAAAACAAGCGAGGCAGTTCTTTGGACATTGCGGGAACATTAGAGTTTGGGCACCTTAACACTACTGAAATTAACAGAAGGTATTAAATCACTTATGTGTAAATGTTTTTCATTTAACACTGCCCTTCTATTTCAAGAATCTTTTTGTTAAAAACATTTTCAACCTTTACTGTTAAAAAATCACAAGGAAAGTTTTCAGATTCAAGATTCACGTTTCTTCAATAATTTTTCCAACAAAAACGTACCTCCTTGTACCCCTAAATAGTATCCTGCTGGGTATCTAGGTGAATCATTTATTTGCAAACCCACCCCCATCTCTTACCCACAACTTGCCCAGCAGGCGTCTCAGGCTTTGTGGAATGCAGACCAGCCCCAGGCACCAACTTAGAACCCTCCCAGAAAATCTGTTTGCCAGCTCTGTATGCTTTTCTTAAAAGAGGCACTTTAAATACCAAGTAAACAGGGGTGGGTGGTTTTAGTGGGGGAAGGCACAAATACAAAATATTTCTAACCAATGCCTATTTTAAAACCATCAAACACTTAACTTAGATAAAAAGAAAGCCAACAGTCCACATTACATAAAATTATTTATTAGATATGTATTAAAAACTAAATAAACACACATGAAAAGTATAAACCATCACTGAACCAACCGTATGAAAAGAAGAGAAGGGCAGAGGGTAAATCAGATAGGAGAAAAGCCTATATGATCCCTAAAAAAAAACAAAAAAACACAAACTCTCCACCATAGAGCTTGCCCTATTGTATAGATTTTATAGATAGCAGCCCTGAGCACTCTTTCCGTCTCCTAATCCCAAAGAATAAGTAACTGGCCTATGTCCCTGTCTCTAGAACTGGTATGGTTAGGATGTAATTTAAAAAGTTAGAAAAACACACATCAGCACAAATCTGTATTCCCTAGCGTGCATTATATTGCCAATGGGTTTGTCAATGGGGCCCGACCGAAGGGCTGTTTCAGGTGACGAAGCACCTATACACGCCACGATTGTTGGTCAAAAAGCATGTTCATATGCATCATGGGGTGGCCCCCGCGATCACACGTGGGTATGAACCCTTTAGAATGTATAGGGATAATGCACCTCCTATTGTAAAGAGTAGTAGGAGTTCTCTGAAACCAACGGCCAGAATTCAGAGCATAGACTAGAATTGACTAGTAGTGGTGCATTCTTTCCTACATTTCACATGTTTAATTTGGGGCTCTTTCCTTCACCTCTGGATCAAGTTACTGTTAAATAAATAGAGATCATAACCAAGGTAAAAATGTTAAACTAAATGGGTATATCTTAATTCAACCTTGACTATTTTGTTACAATGTGATAATGATAGTTTCCGCCACCATTTAATTAAAATGGTTCGGAGCACAGAATACAAAGAAGGCATGAATTACATCATCATTTGTGCTAAGCTAACGTTCTGCGTTGGCATCGGAAATGGTTGTTCTCACAGGAGAATTTTCCTTGGTCGCAGTTGGCCCCCTGTTCTAAAGCATAGGGAGACCGTAGGGAGTTTGGCAGTCTTCAATGTTCTCCCTATGCTCATGAAAGATTAGGACAGTGTGTACCCAGATTTAGTATTGGCTGTTGTATTTGGCTGGTTTAGCTGGTAGAGTAAAACTTTAAACTTGGCAACTTCTGATTAGAAAGTAGAGTTCAATGGTTTGTTATCATCAGGATTGGTAATTTTCTATCTATGTACATGTCTGTTTATTAGACTTTGGCCGAGGATCCATCCTGACAAAATGAACAACGCCGTTCGTCTAATTCATCATGTTTCAACATAAATCGCATATGTGGATAGTCCCAGCCTTAGTTCAGATACTGTCGACACAGTTATGGCTTCATAACTCTTTCAAGAAAGCGTTCAAGGTAGTAATAAAAGGGATTTTGTGCTTTTTTTAATGTCTTTTATGGTTTAGATATTCTTAAAACATTTACATGGGGGGCGCTATACTGGGCTGGTAAGTGGTTTCTCAAATGGTAAAACAGTGTATAATTCATAATTATGCATTCAGTTTTGGTGCTTTGATGGAGGACTTTAATTCCCTCAACCAGTTGATGACCTGATTCAGACAGACTCTCGTTCTCACTGATTTAGCACGGTTTATGCTAGGTGAGGAGCAGAGCGGATATCTTGATAACTGGTGTTCTACATATACCTCTCTGCTAAACAGTTTAAAAAATAAGCTTCTAAAAATCTACCCTATGCTGCGTGGCTGAGAGAAGAATTGTCATTCATGATTCAATAAAAGGATATTAAAAATGGTGCTATTTTGCCCCTACCAATCAGGTAATATTTTTAAACATAAATAAAAATCATATAAAAACAGCAATGTCTGCATTTTTATGCAAATTTCTGTCTGAAAATCTTACATCTGCATTTTCAGTTCATGAATTATGTAAAAAGTTGCTATTTCCCCTGTTTAGGAGAAAGAAAGGAATGTAACCTTTTTGGGTTATTTAATTGTAATTGAGTTGTGATTTCTCTGTTGCATTTAAATATCTCAGACCCTTTCATAACGCCTGAAGTGATGTCACAGTGACATAAAAGGGAAGTGAAGAAGCTAAAAGTAAGCCTGACACAAGACAGAGTGATTAAATGTTTTCTTAGACCTAAACCCAGATTCCAAGAAGTACTTGGTTACCGCCCGACACCCTCAAACTACCCGGTTGCATTATAGACATCCTCTTAGCAGCATTTATTGTAGCTGTCCAATGCATTTACTTTTTTTTATCCTGGTTAAAAAAAAGTAAATGCATGACCAGGATACTGTATTTTATTTTAATTTTCTTGCTTTGAAATGTTTAGATAATAAAGGGTTAACTATGGTCTCCATACAAGTGTCCACATTTGAAAGACCACTCTCAAACAAGCCTGGGATAATGTATTTAGTTTCTCTGGATCTTATCTTATAGGCTTGTAAATTTAGTTACTTCTTTGTTCTCGCTATAGGAGAACATCCGGGACTGTGTGTTTCCCTTGGCTGCAGCAGACTCCTCTGTAGCGAGTCTACCGCGGCCGAGGGAAATTTTTCCTCTTTTCCGAACAATCACTCGGCCGACCATAACCATTCGGCAAGCACGTGCTTGTTCGGAAAAGCACGGTACACGCCAATCCCGTAGGAGTTTTTCCTCCTACCCAGTTTTGACCGAAAAATGTAGTACAAGTTTAGCAAATCCTACATCAAAAATAAAAATGAAACAGTAGCTCAACATCATCTGTAAGCTGCTTTGGGTGTACTAAGTGGCACGCTGATTTTTCAGCTTTCCCTGACCCAGTGTCCTGTGAAAGCTGGTCATCATAGCAAACACAGGCATTTAAGACAGTTGAGCTCAAAATGTGTGATACACATACCTTGATATTTTGCCACAACCAATATTTTTGAAGATCAGGGCAGATCATTGGTTAGAATTTAGAACACAACTGATAACCACAGATCTATTTTTATGTAATTAAAATTGTTAGTCTGAGTAATGGGGGTACGCCAGTATATCACAGCCTTCAATGGGCCACAAAACCAATTGGCCCAAAATATCGATCAGTAGGTATGTCAGCAGGAATATTGGGCATGTCTACCGGCCTGTACTAGGCCTAAAGGTAGGTAGACATTGGATAAATCTTGTTTGAAGCAATTGCAGACCATGCCTCTAGCTTTATTATATAGCTTTTTCATACAAACTTCTTGCCTAAAATTTTCATAACAGAACAAAAAGGATAATTGGTACTATAATCCCCCCCACTACTGGCCCCACTATGTAGTGTAGTAAAATCCTTACCTCACATCCCAGCTCCATAAGGTTCTCCTGTAGTCCCCCCCCAAAGTCCCAAAAACTGCCCACCAGGAGGATAGCAGAGTCCATATAGGACTCTGCCTCCTATCTGGCCTTCAGGAGAAGTTTGGCATGCGTACTGCAGCCCTTTTCCCCCTCCCTCCCATTTTGCTATCCCTCCCCCTACCATAAAACCCCTTGCCCACATAATAGAATATGTTCCCCCAGCCCCAACCGCAAAAAAATTATTTTAAGAAAGTCCCCAGAACTCTACTTACCTTCCCTCTCTCCCCCCGGCATTCTGAGAAGCCGGCAGCCGCGTCCGTGATTGGTTGCCTCTCAGCCAATCACGGACGCGGCTGCCGGTCCCGCCCCCTGCTTGCCGTGCCGGGCGTCGGAGGAGAGAGGGAAGGTAATTAAACATCTGGTCACTTTCTTAAATTAATTTTATAGCGGTTGGGGCTGGGGGACTGTATCCTAATATATATGGGGAAAGTTGATAATAAGGGTGGACATAGGCTTTAACAAGTCTCCATAATTAAACACACAAGTGAATATAGAACTCAGTAATTTATGAAAGTAGCAATTAAATCATTATGCTTCAAAACACAACATAATATACATGTATATTTTTTTTTTAAAATCAGTTCAAAGGACAGAGGAAGAGCAAGAAAGACAGGTTACTGTCCACTTTCAGCCAGAGTGTAATTAAGAGGAAAACCAAAGAAACTGATATTTGAGTAAAGGGGCAGGGTAATAGCAAGATAAGAAGAAAAGAGGGTCATAATGCAAACAAATACCAATACATACATCTATGCTGTAAACATTGCAATGAAGATTTGCACTCCAACAGGATCAATTTCAAGGCATGCAAATAAGCAATCCAGTTTTACTTTAACTAATCTAAAAGTAATATCTAGGCATAACAGAAACAAACAATGCTGGATCCACTGTGAATTTCCCCAGTATTGTATGCCAAAGGAATGTATGCCAAAGGAAAGAAGAAATTGCATATTTTTATAATAAAAAAGAAAAATTAGTCAGGTTGCATTGCAGGCCCATCAAGACTGTCTGAGAAGTGTCTACTTTCAGTAGTGTAGGCTAGAGGCTGCTCTTAACAGCCTTTGTATGAAGTAGGATTTAGGGCTAGGTCCCACTACTGCGTGTTGGAGCGCGATTTGCACTCCATTCACACTTTTGGGTCGCATTGCCAGTGCAATGCTACCGGGTAGTTCCCAGAGTGCGCTGTGGTCCGGTCCGTTATTGGTTCGCATGCATGCACGACTTTTCGTGCGGATCACATGCGTGCCAATAACGTTATATGGCCCGGAACGCATCAAATATGGAGTATCACGCACAGCAGCGCATTGCAAAAATCCTGCATGCGCCGCTATGCGTTTAAGTGGGACCTAGCCCTTATGCTTTATTCTAAAACAGTGTGATATAATCGCTGCAGATCAGAGCACAAACTCTTGAGAGAACCAAAAGAGCAATATATTAAAGGGACACTATACTGAAAAAATTACTTTGCCTCATCTTAATCTATAATTGAATACATGCGAGTAGCACTTACTGAGTTGTGTGTGTTGCTGCATGCCTTCAATCCAGCACACAATTAGGAGCAGTATCCACCCTCCCTTGTTGTACCACTTCCTTCCGACCTGACTTTTTTCCCCACTAACCAACTGTCAAGCCTGCACACAGCATTCCAACTCTGGAATGTCACCATTCCAGCTACAGTAAAACTACTCACAGAATAATAGTTTTTGAGAGCAAGGAACTTGATTGACAGCTGAAAAATACAAAGTTTTGGATTGGATATCTAAACAAATAGAGGGCAGATCAACAAAAAAAAAAAATGATACAGTGGTGGTTGGGAAGAATTATAGTTTCCAGTTATGGTCAATTTAAAATAAACTATTTTTTGTGGTAGATGCCCTTTAATGTTGTCACATGACAAGGGAAGTAAATGCATTAGCAGTAAACACCTAAGAAAAATCCTAAAAGTTCATTAGACAAATCGCATTACTGGATATCAACAAACCTTCATGGTTTTCCTGATAATTACTATCCAAAAATGTTTTTCACCACCTGTCAGTAAATAAGCCTATACGGTTTATAATAAAAGGAATACTTTAATCTAATAGGAATGCATTTAGAGAATACTGGAGGTTTTTTTTCTAGTAACTGGTACAGTCTTTATAGACAAGATTGCACCATGAGTACTTTAAAGGAGAACTAAACCCAAATTTTTACACTCCAAAATCTGAACATATCCCCTCTAAACACATCAATAAACTGTAAAATAGCAATACAGTAAATAGCATTGAAGTAACTGGTCCCACTTCAAAAACTGGATAAAATAACTGTATGTACAGTTATTGGCCACACTCTTGATCTCAGCCACATGCTTCCTTGCCTATTCTGTCCTGTAAAAGGATTGGCTAGAGGCTACTAGTGGATGTGACCAACTGTAACACATTCCTGCAGTATCTTAGTACTGAACATGTGTAAAGAACATAATGGTCAGTGACCACACTGTGCGATACTGGAACACTGGTAAATAAAATACACACCTCGTGTTAGACAGGTAAATTTGTTAACAACCATATTAATCTGAGAGGTGGGACACGGATTACTGCTTTTATAACAAGGAGATCTGCCTTCTAATTCAGTGTTCTGAGAATTTAGTTGTCCTTTAAATATCACACCATCAATGAAATTGAAAGCATCTATGCTTCCAATTTTAGATCTGTCAATGAGAAAATAAAGGATTTTTGGTAGGAAAAAATACCAATCCCCCCACACACAATATTGACGGAAGAGGACCCCTAAAAACTAAATGTAAACTTTAACACAGTCAACCTTGGTTTCCTAGTATTTTCCACCCAAACTTTCAAGTTATTGCCCATCAGTCATGAAATCACATTTTCCCTTTACTATCTGGAAAAATGTTAAGAGTATATTTCCACCCCAAAGGCAGAGGCCACACTATGCTGGGCTCGTTTCACTTTCATTACTG
Source organism: Hymenochirus boettgeri (assembly GCA_019447015.1). NCBI lineage: Eukaryota > Metazoa > Chordata > Amphibia > Anura > Pipidae > Hymenochirus > Hymenochirus boettgeri. The sequence continues at coordinate 293,014,529 of CM033469.1, forward strand.
TCCATTTACAATACGATCTGTGCAATAGTCCACATTCAGAGTGCATACAATCCACAAAAAAAAAAAAAAGAAAAAGGTTTGCATGAGCTCCAGAAACAGATCGCAGCGCTGTGCATGCGATGTGGCCACCCACGTTGATATGCATTGTTCTGTGACAGTATATCTGCTCACTGCTCTTCTGTTTGTAAATCACTATACTCTAGATGTAGTCAGGAAACATGCAATGTGTTCTCATTCAGGAGAAATCAATGCAACAGAAGGTGACCAAAGTGACACTTTAAATTGAAAGCATGTACAAATGATAATATTGGGGGGGGGGGGGGGGAAGGACAGACAAGCATATCTTTTTCTTCAAGAACCAAGACTACTACAACTACTAGTATCTCATTTTTTAAAATCTCATATTTTCTGTTGGTCTGGCAAATTTGCACTGGAGAAATATTCCCAGGTCTCAGATTAGAACCCATAGTACTTAAAGGGCATGTCCACCCCCAAAACTAACTTTCTATATTTATTTGGCCCAAATAAGTGCTCCAAAACAAACTTTAAAGCATGTAAATCGGTCCAGTAGTTGCAGACCTTTGTAACTGGTTTAATCCTGCAGCATGGACCAATACAGCGATGAACAGAGACAGGTTACATTACCTTGCCTCTGTTCTTTTCATGTTCTTGAGCATGTCTGTTAACATCCAGCAGTGAGACCAGAGGAAGTTGCACCAGTAATGATCTGACCCCTAGATCCCGCCCTCTTTTCTCTCTCAACCAATCGCAGCTGTAAAGTCATGTGTATGGAAGAAATCCAGGATCAACATGCTGCAGCCAGCCGACTGACTGACACTGACACACACACCTCCATGAATGCTGGGTTCTGATTGGCTTCCGTCCGGCAAGGAAGAAATTTTTTTTTTTTCCTAAGCTGCAGCTCGGAGTCACCTAAAGAGGAAGTGGAGCGGAAGTGCAGCCTGATATATATCTCATTAAATATCGGGCAAAGCAAATGATTTTTAGAAAAATGAACATGGCGTTTGAGGTTGGTGCTATTATATAAAGAACATATAAAAAGTTTATTTTTTGGGTGGACATACCCTTTAAGAGAACTTAAGTCTCCAGACAACATTGCCACAATAGAAAAAGCACATTCACAAAGATACCAAAAGCTGTGTCTCATCTCTCCCTTTGCTGTGGCTGCTGTGAGATTTATATAATTTACCTGTGGGTACTAGGGCTCAGCTCCCATAATCCAGTACACTAAACAGGATGCTGCAGCTTGCTTCATGGAAGCAAACATGTTACAGTTTAGAGATTTTCCCTCCCTCTGACATAGAACACAGATTTCAGTGCAGTTTGTGTAAACATATTACAGATGCTTCTGTCCCTAACAATGATAGATTCCTTTGCTTTTCATACAAAAAAGAAAAGTTATCTTTGCCGTGTATTTCTTAGCTAGCATGGATGTAATATAAATTTAACATTTTAGTTAAAAATAAGTTTGGTGAAAAAAACCTGCAACCTCATGTACTGTACCTTGCTAAAAAGGAAGCTTTCAACCGCTACCCCACAAGAGCTACTAGGTGAAAGTACATATGGGAAAAAAGTGGTGGTATTTGAGCCTGTGACACAATGGTCTGTGTTTCTAAATCCAGCACGTAGCAGTGAGCCACCACTGCACACGCAGAAGAATTAGGTACATTTAGAAACTTTGTTTTGTTGGAAAAAATGTCCATAAAATCATTTGAGCTCCAGGAACACTGTCAGCATTTCACACTGGTTGGTAAAAAAAAAAAAAAAGGGAAACAAACACTGAAAAGCAATAAATTTGTATTGTTTCATAAGGAAGCCAGGGAATTTGAACCTGGGACTTCTTGGGCTGTGCGTTTCTAAAAACATGGCATTTATATGTTGAACCACCAGAAATACAGGTACATTTAGAAACTTTCAGGGTTATTCAATAAAAGTTCTTTAAAAATAATGCTAATATTGCCCCAACCAATCAGATGTTAGCTTTCAAATGTTAAATAAGATTCAGATAAAATTAGCACCATGTAAAAAAATACGAACTTTTATTGAATCTCCCTGTTTATCTATTTCACTAGAACTTGTGCATAGAGACAGTGAATACTGGGGTCAGGGGATATGGCTCTTTGAAGCATAGATGGGCTGTGGGTTGTACTGGCAGCAACATGTAAGCCTTCTTAGTTACAGAATCTATTACATGTGCTAAATGCAACTTACTAGTGAAGAATCTTACAATGTATAGGTGTTCTTGAGAGAAAAGCTTTCACATTTAGTTTTTAAAAAAAGTAAGTTTAGTTTTCCTTTAAGGTACTTCGTAAAGTAAAACAGTTAAGGAACAAAATGAGCTGGAAGCTTATAAGTAAATACAGCTATCAAGGAAAGCTGCCAGTTTGCCAACAAAAGCACGTTTTGCTTTCAGTGTATGAATGACCTGGAGCAGAGGAAATACTTTTCCAGGAATTTCTGACACTTATTTATTCTATGTATGTTGGCATCAGCCCATTTAACCCAAGAGCATAGTTAAAAAGCTCTGACAATGCATATTATGTTAGATAATTGTCAAAGACAAAGTACTGTTAAACTTTTTTTTCATTTATAAATATTCATTACATTTAAAATATTAAAAATCCACAGTGGCTAGCAATGGGTGTAAATCGTCCCTTGGACACATCTGCAAGGAGTTTTTATCTTCTACTTGCGTGGGTTTCCTTTGGCCAGGGTCTGATGTGAATGGATGAAATAATTGTAAAGCACTGCAGAATATGAAGAGCTATAAGAATTACAACAAAAAACCCCCAAAAAAACTCCTTTACCAAAAGGGGGGGGGGGAAGAGACTTAAAGCTTGACAAAACGGCCATTTTGTCTGATATTTGCTCATGTGTATACATTCGGTCGGGGGTCGTTTGGGAATCCACCATGGCGGATTAACGAACAACCCCCGACCGAATGTATACACACGCGTGATTATCAGCCAAAACGCCATTCGTCGCGTGTATTGACGGGGGGGGGGGGGGGGTGTAGAGCTGACCTGGGCCAAGTAAGGGACTATAGTTATTCAGTAAAGTAACTAAAAATCCAGCAGAACTATCATGGGGTCAACTCCAACTGTAGTGGGGTGGACATGCCCTTTAAAGCAAGTATTTAGAGGGATGGGGATATTAAAAAAAAAAAAAAAAATTTTGAAAAACCGAGGTGCGTTCGCCTAAAAATACTCCTGCCATTTTTTTTAATCTAATACAGCATACATTTTATTTCATATTCAGTCTACTATAACTGGGTCTCCACACTGACACAGACTGGGAGCATACGTCAATACATCAAAAACAAGGCTGTGGACAGAAATCAGTGTTATTCTTGCCCAATTAAACTATACACTTGACTTCCTAAGACCATCTACCATTCGATGTTGATGAACACTTTATGGTCCCTTGCATACTGCAATCTCTTACCCTTTTAGCTGATCCTAAAATGCAATGCTCTCTTGGATTTAACATTCCTCAAAAAGACCATTGGTATCATTGCAATTGGAACTGTCACTGGATTGCCCAAATTCACCATTTGAAAAACAAAAATTAAGTCATAAATAAATTATATCAGAGCGCTATGCATCTGATCTAAAACCCTAATTTTCGGTCAGTCAATTTAGCCATTTAAAACTTCCAGTATTCGCTGATGACATCCAATATATACCCATATATTGATTGAAATGTCCATTAGCACACCATGCGTTATGCAACAGTGAATTATGAAGTTATTTATTAATAAGGCTAAGAAGAGAAAGGCAAACCTCATGCAGCACATTTTGCTGCACATGATAAATTGTATTTTTAAATTCAGAGTGCCCCTTGCCCTTTTGCAAATTGTTGGTCCCCTACTGTTATTAACCCACAGGGCATGGATATTAACATGCACTGACCAAACTAAGCAGTCTTAAGCCAGTCATCAATGACTACCCAGAGAGCGTCAGTTATGGCTGACAATTGGTTTGTGTATGGGTGTTCAGTTGTCAGTCATGCATCGGCCAGCTATTGCGCGTCTGTACCTAGCTTTAATCAATGAACACATAAGAGTGTGCCCCGATTTGAGGATGGAACCAGGAAGACAGGCACAGTTACTAGAAATGTGTATTAGAGGCTAGGCGCTACTAGGCTATTTTGGTGTGCACTGTGTTAGCGCAGTGCTTAGTTAACACCAATGGAAGAGGATGGCGATGGCCCCACTATCGATATTGATCGATATTTACCAACCTCGTCCATTCGGTTTCAACAGACATAAGAGTACAATTTTATCATAAAGTGATTGGGCAAGGTGGTTGTATATTGATCATTAAAACTTCACAGAAACATTGCACTGTGTATGGCTTGTATAAAGGTGTTACAGTGCATAAATCTATTGTAAAACAAGTTGGAAACCTTTTGGCAATGCTCTCTGCTTCCATACCGGAAATGATCCATAACCCAGTTCCCTTGGGAACCTTTAGGCTAGATCACTAAAGACTGCTGAAGACACTTAGCAGCGTTTCCGCCGAATGATGCATTACAGTAGGAAGAGAAAGCCCCCGAGTAATGAGCAAGCTTTTATGGAGAAGAACACAGGAAGATATTACTGTTCACCCCCCCTAAAAAAATATCCTTTTTCTAAAAAACCCAATACATCTCATACCTTTGGGCAAGCAATAGCATACCCTAATCAGTACCATTAGGCAAAAAGATCTTATTGAGCACAAGCAGTCTAAAAATAAAAAAATATCCATTACCATGTTGTGTGCATGCTGGAACAGGTGTTTCAGCCTAAACTTCATGCAAAATATTGTTTCTGTAAGGAGCAGGAAAAAAAAACCACAAAAAAACCTGCCCGTCTCTCAGTGCTGTAGCACCATCTATAACAAAGGAAAGCCCCTGGCTCTAACATGGCAGTTGAAACATGTACGTTCTGGTGCTCCTCAATAGAATGATATTGGGAGGTAGGAATAATCAATTCTACCTTCCTACCCTCAAGTACTTTTATTTTTTTATTAAAGGAATAGTTTATTCAGAAAGTGAACTATTCTTTTTATGCATCCATTGAAGAATGGGAGGTAAAGAATGCACCTTACCTCCCGTTCTTCAATAAATATAACAGGAGCCAGGAACGGAGATAGAGGACTTACCCACAAGCACAATCCACCGACAGTTTCTAGCTATAAATAAACCAACGGTGGACAATGCTTGCGGGGAAGTTCTCGATCTTTGTCCCTGGCTCAACGTCTCAGACAATCACAGAAGACGCTGCCGGTCCGGCCCCTTTTACTTTCTTCCATGCACGGAAGCAAGAAGAAGCACACCCACCAAAAGACTGGGTAAGCACTGTTAGAAGCATCTTAGGATTTTATAAACTTTGTGTGGTCAAGGTTTTGGGGAGTTGTCAACCAAATTTTTTTATTTTTTTTTTGGGGGGGGGGGGGGGGGGGGGGGGGGGGGGGGGTTGGACAACCAGATATTTAATTCTATTCCTTTCTGACAAAAGTATCTGCCTCCTATCTCTGCTTAATTAGCTTTTTTATAAACTTGAGCATGTGCAGGAGTGGCAGCAGGTGAAACAGCACTCAATCATTGGCTGTGATCTAATTTGCCAAAGCCTTGATTGACTGCATGGAGGGGGGCAGCTTACTCTGCCAGAATGGGGACAATAAATATCTGGTTAGTAATGCAGGTAATAAAGTGCAAAATTTTATTTGATCTTGGGGCAGGCAATGGATATTTTACCATATTTCACCATTTAAAAAAAAAATAAAAAATTTTAAGGGTGGACATACCTTTAATATGTCCGCATACTAGTACAAATGAATCCTTTTCAGTATGTTTTTATTAACAACTTTAAAGCAAAATGTCATCATAATAAAACCCCTATGGGTATTTAAATTTACATTTTATTTCACTAATGTGTGTATGTCTTTATTTATATTGTTCCACTTAGGTACACAATGCTGTAAATATTTACAACATGTCTACCTAGTCTTTTTTCTGCAGTCCTTCCTGATGTAAGCAGTCAGTCATGGCCATGATGTCATCATCATCATCATGACTTATGAAGGCTACATTAGCCTTTATAGCTGTGCAAGCTTGTAAAGCCAAGAGAGGAGGCAAAAAAGAACAGAAGATGGACCACCAGACATGGGGGAGTTTCTGTTTTTATTTGGGAAAAATAAAAATCTGGAGTGAACATGTCCTTTAAATAAATAAAAAGCAGACTAATTTTAAGATCTTCTCCCCTATGGTCTGCATTTCCATTTGGCTCATCTCCACCCTGCAAGCATAATAAAATCAGAAATCCTTTTAATGTGCTTGACATGGTAAACAATTCTTCTATTTTAATTGTATAACAACAATAATTATAACACAACAGAGGATGAAGGCTTCCACTTGAAGTTCTCTTAATACATACTGCTTGTTTTTAATACATTACACAGTTTCATGTTGGCTTTACACTGGCTTGATGGTCGAATTGGCATTCTAAACTGAATGTATCAAAGATCTACCTCTGAATAATGAAAGGGGCAGTATGTGGTGACCCACTGAGGTCAATCTGATTTAAATAATTAAACCTGAAACAGTCAGCCTTCCCTTGTAAATAATAGCCCTAAAGCCATCAGGATCAGATTTCTAACGAAGAGCTGGCCACTCGTAGGTCTGCAATTTATCTCTGTTTTCTCTTTCCTTTTGTCTTATAGACATAAGGAAATGTGCCATTTGAAGTGCCCCCTAACCCCCCCCCCCCCCCAAAAAAAAACCTTTTGCAATTCTCTGAATAATAAGATAAACAATACAGACAGAACAACTTGGGGAAAGGATAAGAAAACCCCAGCCAGCTGTAAAAAAAAAATACAAGCTTAGGTCAAATTTGTATAGTGCACAAACTGACTAGATCAGTGATGGCGAACCTTTTAGAGACTGACAGGGAGATTCAATAAGTTCTTAGTGTTAAAAATGGTGCTAATTTTGCCCCAACCAATCAGATCTTATTTAACATTTGAAAGCTAACATCTGATTGGTTGGCACAAAACTTTTAGTGAATCTTCCTGTAAGAGCCTAAACTGCAGCCCAAATCCCACATATATTGCATAGTGCCAACATGAATACTGAGGTTTCACTTCAGAAAAACACAACTCAAAACAGATAGAACAGAGACAGACACATTAGATAGAATTGATTATAGATTAACTGACTGTTTGCACAATACATTTTGATACACTAATGTAGTGTTTTCCTCTCTTTAATTTCGGGGTGTTTGAAGGATTGCACCTTCTGTTTATTGGCAATTGCCAGCCTAATGGTGGCCATACAAACGAGCGATAATAGGTAAATCCCGTCATTAAACAACAGGTTTTACCTATTATCGCTCGTGTGTAGGGGAAATTCCCGACTGATAGGGGTGGCAATGAACAACCGTAGTCGGCACTCCGATGAAAATATCCATCGGCCGGCATCGGCCCTTATCTTTAATAGATGGAGCAGAAATCCCCGTATGGGGATTTGTCAGTTCCATGTGTGCAGGTTCCCTTCGTAATGTGCCGACAGATACCAATGTGATGGAAATCGCACGTGTATGGCCACCTTTAGTGTAACAAGAGTAATGAGAGATAAAAACAAGTAGAGTGTGAATCTATACTTGTTTTGATCTCTCGTTACCAGAAAGGTCATGTCTCTCTGCTTTTCTGGTAACAAACTCTGGTGAATTCTGCGGTGCATGAGTGCCATAGGCTCGCCACCACTGAACTAGATAATATCCTGAATACATGGTTATCCACAAAACCTTAATTGCCAACAGCACGATCATTTTATATTTTATGCAAATTAACCACCAATAGTTTTGTCTGTTCATGGAATCAAATATAGGTTTTGCACAACTTTTTTGTAAACTAGTGCAGATGCCAGACAGATGCTTAAAAAATTATTTTATCACTTGTAAAACGCAAAACTGCTGAAAGTAAAATGTATTATGCAATTTATCACCAAATGCCTACATGTTTTCCTTGTCCTGGTGAACAAAAGGAAGATGACATGCAGTACTGGACTGTCTGCAAGACATTCACTACAGCATTCAGCCTTTTTTCTAGTGGCAAAACATCTGAAAATACTGGTTGAATGCCAGTAAAACAAAGGTAAAGTGTTATTTTAAATCTAACCAATTAAGTTTCGTTTACATATATAATGTGAAATATATAGCCGTTTGGGTCCTTATTACACAGGTCACCTAAACTCGTTTATTTAAACTTATTCTTCTACAGAATCATAATGTACCGTATATACTCGAGTATAAGCCGACCCGAGTATAAGCCGAGGTACCTATTTTTACCTCAAAAAGTAAGAAACCATGATCGACTCGAGTATAAGCCGAGGGTTGAAATTATGGGAACTCTGCTGTCCATAAAAAAGCCTCATTCCTTGGCACTCTAGATGTTTTGGAAACTACAACTCCCAGCAAGCTTTATTAGCTGGGAGTTGTAGTTTCCAAACCCCTTTAGTGCCAAGGAATGAGGCTTTTTTATGGACAGCACCCCCCACCCAAACACATTCCCCCTTAGAGAGCCCACCAGTTCAGGGAGTGAGGTGGTAAATCTTTACAAAATCTGCTGCTGCTTACCGGTACTTCTCTATGTAACCTGCTACCATGTCACTACTCGGCGCCGGGGTCGGGTTTTGAGGCTATTTTAAAGCCTGAAAACCTCGGCTTATACTCGAGTATATACGGTATGTTAACTAGTTACATTCAAAACATCTTGAGGGCTGAAACCCCTGCACTAGAAAGGGTTAGGTAACTCACAACTGAAACTTAGTTTTGCTGAGAAACTGTTGAATACTCACATCCGATCTGTATAATATGCAATGAAAAATTTACAACAAAAAAGGGCAGGCAGCATTAAAGGACAATTTTAGTCCCTAAAACCACCTTGCCACTTAAAAGAACCCAGGGTGAGGACCTCACTGATCTGGTCTAACCCTGCCCCGTGGTTGCCCCTCTGCAAGAAGTGTACTGTCCTGTTGTCAAGACATTTACGAGATGAGGAATTAGACTGGAGTGGCAAGGGAATGTTTTGGTAAGTATACCTGAATAGAGTATAGAGTATACCTGACTATAGAGAGGGGTGAGGACTTAGCAGTTGAGGTCCTCACCCTGGGTTCATTCAATGAAAAAATGGGCAGGGGAGCGAGAAATGTAAGTAGAATTGTCCACTAAGAACAAAGGTGTGCCACTGTAGACCTGTTTTATACCAAAAGACTTTCTTTAAAGGGTCATTATATCCTTAAAACAACTTTGCTCAATCTATAATTCTTTAAGAGACAGGACCAAGTATTCCCAAGTAATTATTAGCTTTTAAAGGGCAAGTCCAGTCCCAAAATGAAAACTTACATACAGGTTAATCACCCTCCAAAAAACCCTAAACGGTAATAGTTTGAAATCTGAAATATATGAGTCTAACCTGAAATCCTGCACTATGTCATGTTTCCCCTGTTTCTGCTTCCTGGTTCTTCCAGTTAGCAACTGTCAGTTGTGGATTTGACAGTTAAAATCACAGCCAATGACTGAATGTTAATCCCCCGTCTGCCTCTTCTGAGCATGCCCAGGCTCAGTAAAGGCTCAGTACAGGTTTCTAAATTGCTCAGTTTCCATGAGGCCTCCAGAAGCATAGCAGGCATACAGTAATGAATTCATAGGACAAACTATGATATATCATACATAATATCAACAGTTTAAAAACATAATAATATCAACAGTTATTAAATACTGTCTTCCTCAGCTGATCACAATGATCATGTCTGAATTCACCCAGGTAAGGAAAGAGGGCAGTAACTGTAGAGCTCTCTGTACTGTGAGCTTTCAGAGGTAGGCTACTCTACCATGCAACGCAGTTTTTTTTCCCTTCCTTGAACCGCTTCCATTTGCAATCCACACAGCAGTGCATGTTAATCAGGCTAGTCCCACCGTGTGTTATGGTCTGGTTTTAAAATACCATTTTTGGTGCAAATATGTTCTTTTTTTCTGTTCAGTTTGGTTTGGCCTTTACCTTAGTGTGTATCTTTTATTAGAGGTTACATTTAAAAAAAGTGTCTTTCTAATTAAACCTTTTAAAGTGATCACTTTTAAAATCTATTCCTTTTTTTGCATTCGATCAACCAAAAGTAAACTTTATCAAGTGTAGAATCAATTGAGTTTTGATCAGATTTGTTTGATTGTATAAACAAGCATGCAACACAGAGTCTCCCTCCTGGATTTTGGAGTTGGCTCCCACACTCCCGAGAGACCATCCCAAACTCCAGCGACCGCACTTACCTGGATTCTCTGCCCCTGGAATGCCCCCTTTTCGGCCGACATGGCCCAGAACACCCCTGCCACGCCCTAACACGGCCTGCGCCCCATCTCTTATTAGATGATGTCTTCCATGTCATATCCCCACCACGTCCCCTTCTCCCCCATCCTGCCCAGAAGCCAGATTTGGCAGGGTGGCATGTCTGCAAAAATTAATTCCTGTGTGCTGCTTTTTGTTTAATACATTTTCAACCAACAATTGATTGTTTTATCTAACAAGTCGATTGGAATATAAAATGTTAAAATACTAAAATTGACCCATACCTTAATTTACGTGGGATTTGTTCATTTTATCATACACTGGAAATTTTAGGTCAAGAGAAAAAAAAAAATAGTAACAAATGCCAACACAAGTATAAAGATTTAAGTTCAGACATGTATTTTGCCTTTAAGCAAAAGCCAGAGGGAACGGGGTGGGATGCCTGCCTTTATGTAACATTCCAGGCACTTGGCTTAGCCAGTGATCTTCCTATCTATCAAATTTAGGCACAGTTGCCTTCCAAGTATCCTCCAAGTTTCCTAGTGGGAACACCACTATAAGCAACACAATTTACAAAAGAAAATAGTAATGTTTACCCACTTAACAATAAAACCGCTACCTAATACGATGTTAAATATTTGAAATGTTAAAACACTACCACAGAACCCAAAAACACATTTAGACATCTTATTAATTAAATATAAGCATTTTAAGGGCTTGTCCATCCCAAATTCAGAATTCACTCAACTTCTTCACACTAGTCCTCCAAACCCCTCCCTTGAACCTGCAACAATGCTGCACCAATTTGGTACTCCCAGCCCCCTGCAAGCTTCTCATAGCAGTGGCTACATGCATGGTGTAGCCAGTACAGTCAATAATTAGCAGCAACATCAATGATCACAAGCCATGATTGAGTAGGATAGGTGGAAATATCTGCAAATAATATTGCTACGTGTAAAATAATTTTTTCAATTCAGAGAAGAGGTGCATCATTTTGTTTATTTCAAATAAACATCACCCATTGTCCTGAAAAAAGATTTCGATGTACACCCTCAATTGTAAACTAGCTTTATGCAATTCGAAGATTTGTACATACTGTCTCCATTAGAGCCCCAATCACGGCACCATTCACATGCTTGTGCCGTCAGTGCCAGCCATTCAACCAACATTTGCTCTAAACCAGGGACAGGCAACTATTAGCTCCCCAAAACTACAACTCTCAGCATTCCCTAATTAGAGTGATTGTAAAGGAATGCTAGGAGTTGTAGTTTTCAAACATTTGGAGATCAACTGTTGCCTGTCTCTGCTCTAAACCTATGCAAATTTCAAAATAGGTCACTTGTCTGGCCCACATTTAATGCTGGCCATGCACTACAAAATGTACCTCTCGTGGTTTTAGTCTACTGCTTGACCTGTTCATTTTTTGAAAATGCCGTTCTTTTTTAGTCAATAAAAACGCCAAATCACTTTTTGAAGCTCAGAAAAAAGATGATCTTTTCTAGTGCCAATAATAGGTCAAAATAGCCTCTACGGTCTAATTTAAAACATTAAACTATGGATCATAAAAGGTGTTTAAGGATATCATTTATAACACACGCTTGACTAATTCACCAGTGTTGTAACTGATAAAATTACTTGTCCCCCACCTATCCTCCCACGTCCCACCCCCTTATTAAAATAACCAGGGTAAGTACCTAGAACATTGAGTCAATATAAAGTTGCAGGGAGGCACACTCAGGTAAGAATTTTTAACAACGTTCCATTTATTAAGTGTTCAACATACAAGCCAGGAACACAACATTTCGGGGGGTTCAACCCCCTTCCTCAGGTGCCTCCCTGCAACTTTATATTGGATTGATACTTACCTGATGTGGCACAGGCCTCAGGGGGTGCACCTCTTAACTTACCTGTTGGGATTCCACAAAAATATTGAAAATGAAAACACTAAGTCAGCTGGGCAAAAGCTGGGTAGACACTGTACCAATTTGTGGCTACACACAGTCCCAAAGAGTCTCCCTATATTAAGTACGGGAAAGATAATTTGGGACTGTCACAAACCCTAACAATCACGGCTGACTCCCTATACTACAGAACAGGGAGCCAAACGTGACAGAGGGACAAAATGACTGGTTCCAATGCAGATGCTGAATGTTCGGCAGCAAAGGAAACTGTTTGCCGCTGCACACATTATCAAAAAAGGACCGGTTCCGTTGTACTGATGGGTTTGGCCCATGTTCACTAATTTGTGTACCCAGCAAAAGAGCTCTAAACTGCAGGCTGACCAGCGACGCACAATGTGTATGAACCTTTATTATATCTTCCAAATGTGAACCCTGAAGTAAAGACATAGGAGAATGGTTGGTAAAAATGGTGGTTTTATCATTTAAAACTTTCTTGTCCTTTAATACACCATGACACAGCCTGTAGCCTCATGCTTTTAACATGGAATTGAAACGCCTCTTTCTTTATGTAGGGGTGCATTTTTCTAAATACAAACAGTGCCTGGTGATGTGAACCATATCACACGACTGAAGTATGTTTAGAATCAATAAGATATAGAATTATAACATATACATTTAAATGAAGTCACACCGCAAATCCAAGCATTGTATAAAAAATAAAGTGACGCTTTTATATTGTCATGAACTCCTTGGTGACATTTTTATAATAGACAGAGTTATTCTCAGTGTTAGAAGAGCATTCAAGATCAGTATAAGGAATGTGGCAATTATATCAACAAAATACATTCCACTAAATAAGCTTAGTATAGCTTAAAGGGCATGTCCACCCCCAAAACTAAAATTTAACCCCTTACTGGCCACATCAAGTAGTTTAAAACAATCCTTACCTTACATTCCTGCTCAAAATAGTTCCCCTGCTGTGCCCCTCCAAAGTCCAGGAAACTGCTGTGTAGGAGCAGTGTGTGACTCATGCTGTGCCTGAGACGTCCTCAACCTCATCAAGGTTGAGGCATGCTCAGTGAAGCCCTCCCTGCCTCTCAGCCAATCACAGACGCGGCTGCCGGTCCCACCCCCTGCTTTCAATTCCATGCAAGCAGAGGGCCTGAACACTGCAGTGGAGGAGTGAGGGCAGGTAAGTAAGAATCGGGGGACTTTCTAACAATTATATTAATGCGGTTGGGGCTGGGGGAGCATGCACTACCACATATCAAAAGTTAAATTTCGGGGTGGACATGCCCTTTAAAAAAATGCTTTAAAAGGAAACCTAAACCCACATCCATGATCTTAATAACAACCCCCCGCCCCAAGAACACCAACAAATTGTAAAGTACTATGCCAGTGAACCACATCAATATAAATTACACCCTTCTGAACTGTTGGGCTTTGCCTTTTGGCCTCAGGATGGGTACACACAAGGCAATTTTTCACATATTGGTCTGTCAAATCACCTGTTTGCCGGGGTCGCGCGAACAGGTGATCGGATGGGTCAGTAATTCATGGCAGACTGTTGTCTCCTACGGAGCGCACGTTCACTCGTTGCTACCGAATTTGTTGCGACCGACAGTTATTCATCCCGGCTGACCACTCACTTGTGGTGACTGGTCGGTTGGGATGATAAATTTGGCCATATGATAAATTCGCCCTGTCACGTGCTCATTTCCTGGTCTTTAACAAGACTAGCTAAAGAATACTAGTGGATGTTATCTGCTGCAAAAAAAATAAATCTGCAGCCGCGGCAGACTGACGCCCAAGCGAACGCATACACATGCATGACCATCACCCAGAAACATTTGTTCGCTGCAAGTGTGTCACCCATTCGTAGCACATAGCTTAGGGAATGGCCATGTGAGAACACAATGGTCAGATGAGAAGACAAAGGAATCGCTCCCCTGAGAATTTTTGCAATTTATTTCCATTGTTTATCTTGCATAGTTTTGAAGATATTGACATTTGTGTGTGTGATATGGCAGCAGCATCACCAGGCTCCCTGCACTTCCTGCTCTGAAACTGCCAGTCAATCTGTCCTGTGTCTCCTCCTCCCCTTTGCAGCCCCCCCTGGCCCCTCCCGCTCATGGACACCATGGTCCCTCCAGTTGCAGGCCACCCATGACCCATTATCTTACAGCCCCATGTGGCCCTGCCCACTTGTGGGTGTCGTGGCACCGCTCCACTCGTGGGCACCTAAGCCCCGCCCTCTCGCAGGTGCCGTGGGTTCCTCAGACCCCCCCTCTACCTTCTCACAGCAGAGAGGAGGATGGACTTCCTGTCTCCCTCACACACTGAAGGAGCCTGAGGCTGTGCTCGCCAGCGGAACTGTGCAGGAGAAGCCTCAGGAATGTCAGCCTCCCACCCATTAACTTTCTGGTCAGTCATTTCTGTATATCTTGGGCTGTGGAGCACGTAGAGAGGTGGTTGATGGCTCGTTTTAAAAAGTAGGAAACTGGCCTTTCACTTAAACTTAACTTGTTTGGAGACCACAGTTTCCCTTTAAGTGCTCTGTTTTTTTTGGCTTTGTCCTTTAATGTCTTCAGCTTTTTTTTTTTTAGATTGTTGTCCATAAAACAATTCTAGGTTTTAGGTGATTCAAGCCTGACAAAACTGAAAAAAAATCTTATACAAAAAAAATATACATATACAAGAATTTTAAACAGACTTTCATCGGGCATATGTCAGATAAACGCTTAAAAGCATTTATTTAGCCATAGTATTAAAACTTACATTGTTTGTAGTACCTCAATAAACACCCAGATCTTGTACATAGGTAAACTACTCCCCAAAACTGCAATATTTAGTTGAAAAATATAAGTCTAACATGAAATGCTGCCCGATGTTCTGGTCACCAATGGCCATTGCAGCTGAATGAGCCCCCATGCACTGAATGCTCATTGGGCAAAATGGCTGTTCGTTACACAAAGAGGGGTAACAGAACAACCATGATCATTGATGGCCAGCCAAACATCTGTTTCAGCCAATTGCATTGTTCAGCATACACTGAACAATCATTCACGCTAACGCACGTTCGTAACATGAGTGTGCGTCAAAAATCAGACGTGTGTATGGGCCTCTTGTCATGGGTGTTACAGGTGCGTCCTCCGAGCATGTAAATGCTTGTAAAAAAGCTTGGAGAGCTTAGAGAGAGAAGGGGAAAAGCATTGTTTTTGCTGCATAATGAATTAGCCATACAGCTGTCAGCTTTCTAACTATTGTAGTTTTGGGGGGTGATTTAGCTATATATTTTTTTTTCCATTTGAGGGGAGAACTTAACTTTAAGCACTTAAATTTAAGTGTTCTCTATTTTATTCTTAGTGATTTGCTGCACCACAATACCAGCACAACTGTAAAAGTTGTGTGGAAAGATGCAGGCAAACTTATTCGGCATTACATATTTTTTTTCAAAATGTACCCAAGTTTGACAAATATTTTTGAAGCCTACTAAATACCAGCAGCAACTTAATATAACTAGCAAATAGGGCAGTAAACATCATCCATTTCATAACTGCTTTGTGTTAATTTTAACGCAAAAAACGTCAGCCCCCCCTTACATCCAAGCTTAACATCACACCTGGAGTCCCAATTTCACTGCCCACATTTAAACACAAACTTAATTTCTAAGGTTCCCTATCATGCACCTGAACATTTTTTAAGCAAGTCAGTGCAGGTTAAATGCACAAGTAACACACGAATAACACTCTGAATGTTCAGGGTGCATTTTGCTTTGACACTAACATGCATATTAAACCAAGTAAGGACAAGCCCTAAATGTCATGTGTCAAGCAGAAAAATTCTTTAATGCACCGGTATAACATTAGTGTTAAAATTTGCTACAGAAATTAAGATATAAAAATTACAGCATTATCCCTCTGTAGGTAAATGCCATACTGAACAATGCTAGGTCAACATCATGTTGGAAACTTAATTAAATATACAGAAAGCAAAAGATAAAAGCTTTAAGAAAATAATGCATGGCACCTGCTTGTTTCTCCCTGTATCTAGGAAGGTTAAGCACAAACACACCCCTAACTCCCTCCTTTACTCAACTGCTAAAACAGAATATGCCTGTAGCAGATACTCAGGTCTTATTTACCTTAATACCATAGCAGAGCAGGTTCCCATCCCTATAGCACACACACATGCGTGAGAAGCATGAAGATCACATAGGTAGAGACAACACTAAGAAATTAACCCTTTTGCAGCATAAGAATTCCAGTCAGTGCCAATTCAGCATGCATTAAGTCTTATCTTAATGCCTTCTTATTCTAGCTTCAGTTAAGTCTGTAATTAGTTTGTAACAAGCATTTTAGGAAGCAAGTTTCCATAGAAGTTAAAGAACAAAAACTATATATAACAGGTAAAGCTCTCGACTCCTACCACAAGGGGTTAATACAGTAACAACTTCAGTGGCAAGTGTCTTTACCCTGTGTAATATGTACAAACTGAGTGGCAGATATTGTACATACAAATATGTGTATACATATTCACAGATATTGAAGCAGTTATTGTACAAATAACATTTAATGTTGCATCAAAGAGGTTTTGCAGCTGTTAACACTATTAAGTTGCAGCTCCTTCACACACAAAAAAAAAAAGATTTAAGGGATAAGGATGTTTCTATTCAAATTAAAGCAAAATAAACAATCATTCATTGCCCAAGCAGGTAAAGTGTGAAACCAGAAAGGGCAATTTCCTTGGGCTAATTCTTTTTCTTCAGGATTGTTAAATCCCCCTTCCTTAAAACCACCCACTTAGTGCCAGTGCTTAGGGGGCAGGGGGGTGGGGGCCAGCTGGCAGCAGCATAGTGATTAGGAAAGATCAGCTCCACACCCACCCTACACACCTACTCTCCACACAATATACCACCCCCTCCCCCCTTTACCAACAGTAATATGTTACCATTAACACTAACCCCTTCACCCTCTGTCCCCCAATGTACAGGGTACAGTGCGTGTGAGAGGAGGATACAGATCTGTATGTGGGACTGTTTAGTTCCTGTCTCCCCAATGTACAGGGTACAGTGCGTGTGTGGAGGGGGATACAGATCTGTATGTGGGAGGTTTTGTTCCTGTCTCCCCAATGTACAGGGTACAGTGCGTGTGTGAGGGGGATACAGATCTATATGTGGGAGTGTAATGTTCATGTCTCCCCCAATGTACAGGGTACAGTGCGTGTGTGAGGGGGATATAGATCTATATGTGGGAGTGTTATGTTCCTGCCTCCCCCCAATACCCTTTCTGTTCTTCTTACACTTATTATTTTACCCTTTTGCCCTAGGTCTTCTGCCCACCCACCCCCCAACACATGCCCTCTACTCATTCCTCTTTCAGTCCCCGCCCTGTGTGCCCTCTCTCCATGCCCTCCCTTCCCTTTCTACTACCGTGCCCTCCTCTCTCTCGTGGTGTTTTCTTCTTTGCTCTCTCCGTGCCCTGAATTACATACCTCTTCACCACCGTATGGTTCACTCCGCTGTGCCTGCCCTGTCCTCCCTCTCTCTCCTCACACTCCACCCTCCTCTCCCTCCTTGGCTCCTATTCATATTGCAGGTCAGGGGTGAGTCCCCACGTCCACGTGGAAGATGGCGGCCGGCGTTTGTGAGATGAGGAGCTCGGGCTGTGCTGACAGAGCCGCTCACATGTATTAAGGTAAGTGGTGGGGCCATGGAAAGGTGTGTATGGACATTTTGTGGGTAGAAGAGAAGATTTTGTTTACCTGTAAGGATGGGTTTATTATGTAGCAGTGAGGGTCTCTGGGCATAGGGTGCTGCAGGGCGATGTATACCCTGTCCTGTATGGGACTAGAAGTGTGGGGTGGCTGGCCGGGGTTCCAGCAGTGGTTCTGGGTATAAACTGGTTCTGGGTATAAACAGTGGTTCTGTGTTCTCCCATTAACTGGAGACGTTCTCTATAGTAGTTGTATTGGCATGGGCAATTCTTTACGGTGAAAGGATAGCATTGCCCTTCATGCCCACATTGTTTTCTAAGCATAAGAAAATCTTCCATGTGCACCTATGAGGGAGGCTGTTGTGCACCCCCTTTACCAACAGTAATATGTTACCATTAACACTAACCCCTTCATGCACACAGCCTCCCTCATAGGTGCACATGGAAGATTTTCTTATGCTTAGAAAACAATGTGTGCATGAAGGGCAATGCTATCCTTTCACCGTATAAGAATTGCCCATGCCAATACAACTAACCTATAGAGAACGTCTCCAGTTAATGGGAGAACACAGAACCACTGTTTATACCCAGAACCAGTTTATACCCAGAACCACTGCTGGAACCCCAGGCCAGCCCACACTTCTAGTCCCATACAGGACAGGGTATACATCGCCCTGCAGCACCCTATGCCCAGAGACCCTCACTGCTACATAATAAACCCATCCTTACAGGTAAACAAAAGTCTTCTCTTCTACCCACAAAATGTCCATACACACCCTTTCCATGGCCCCACCACTTACCTTAATACATGTGAGCGGCTCTGTCAGCACAGCCCGAGCTCCTCATCTCACAAACGCCCGGCCGCCATCTTCCAGCGTGACGTGGGGACTCACCCCTGACCTGCAATATGAATAGGAGCCAAGGAGGGAGAGGGAGGGTGGAGTGTGAGGGAGAGAGAGGGAGGGACAGGGCAGGCACAGCGGAGTGAACCATACGGTGGTGAAGAGGTAGTGAGATTCAGGGCACGGAGAGAGCAAAGAAGAAAAACACACGAGAGAGAGGAGGGCACGGTAGTAAGAAAGGGAAGGGAGGGCATGGAAGAGGAGGGCACACAGGGGCGGGGACTGAAAGAGGAATGAGTAGAGGGCATGTGTTGGGGGGTGGGGTGGGCAGGAAAGACCTAGGGCAAAAGGGTAAAATAATAAGTGTAAGAAGAACAGAAAGGGTATTGGGGGAGGCAGGAACATAAACACTCCCACATATAGATCTATATCCCCCTCACACACGCACTGTACCCTGTACATTGGGGGACACTGTACCCTGTACATTGGGGGAGACTGGAACATAAACACTCCCACATATAGATCTATATCCCCCTCACACACACACTGTACCCTGTACATTAGAGGAGCCCACAAAAATACTTCCCAATTTCAATACAATTTACATATTAAATATTAGTGGCTACCTCATATAGCCACAGTAATAAAGCAATTCAATTCTGTAATATTGATGCTCGCCTTACAAAATTGGCAAGCTCTTTCCTTACTGGTCATGTGAGAATCATTTCTCTGTACATACAGACATCTTCCAACACCATTAGGATGTGTATATATAATGTATATATGGTGTATACATAATGTATATATGTATGTACATATCCTACACTCCAGAAAGTGTTGTCCCTTGGGCCTTTCTTTTGTAATGCATGATTCTTCCTCATCCAATTTTACATTTGTATCTACATTTTTTTTCCATGTAGCAGATGTGGCTCCTTCAGACTACCATTTGCATATGGGATACATACATTTTATGACTTAGTGGTGGGGTGGGGGTAGTGTGTGCTTGTATGTAGAGATGGTCTAGCATTGGTGCATAATAAGGCTTGGAATGATGGGCCACTACAAAGGACTTGCCTACCCCCCTTATGGGCAAGTCTGTGCATCTCCTGCACTGTAGATCAGATGTCAAATATATGCTGTGTTTCTGCATGTAAATGCATGCATTACTTGCTGTCAGTTTTAAATCCTTTAGATATTAAATTTACCCCTATATTTGGAAAAACAATTTTGTTATTTTATACTGCTATGCAGAGCAGTAAATGTGATGAGATACTGTAAAATGACACTATGTAAAGTTCATATAAAGGAAATCAATATTTCATTTCTGTATAGTCTGTAGTTCTGAAAAGATTTTTGTTGATTGATACAAGGAAATATTTATCCCACTAGCGTCTACAAGTGAGGTCTCCTGTTTGTAAACCTTCCTAGCAAAGGAAGGTTTAAGACCCATGCTCTCACTCACAGTTGAAGTTAGGTTTATCGAAATGGAAAGCGCCAGTATGTAAGCATTGGAAACATTTGTGTGACATGCTAAAATTCTTAAAGCACGTATGTGGCAAACCTCAAACCTGAAACCTGTTTATAAATGCATGCTGTAGAAACATATTTGTTTGTGGGAATTCACAATGCTCTCGCAATACTAAATTTCCTTTTTAAACCCCAAATTAATCTTGTGTTAAATATGAACAAAACACTTTTTTAGAAAAAGGTTTTGAAATAAATTGCAAATCGATTAAATTGCCCCTTTGCTTCTCTAGCCACACAAGAATAAAATAGGATTTAGTGCTTGTTCACCTTAACAAAAATCTCTATTTTTCTCCCATAGGCTGTTGTTTGTCACTGTGTAAATGTTTGTATATAGTTCTGAATATGGCTTTGAGAAACAAGATCCTTTGTCTATATATTAGAACTATACAGAAGTATTAATGTCTCTGCTATTTATTGACGCTTAAAAACATCACAGTGCATTATTATATGTGATTTAATATTGAGATGTATGATGATTTGTCTAAATAAATCGATTGCACTCAAATGCCAGATGATTAAAATAAAAAACTGCCATCTGCATTTCGTACAAGTGAAGGGTATGGTGAGAAAGTTTGCAGTTTGCTTGAAAAATATGTTGTTTGACAAGGTTAGAAAACTGACCACTATATTACAGTCAATGCTTTTAGCAATGAGAGTAAACCAGCTCATAAAGGTCATGTTTGGTATCTTCGAAGGATCTAGCAGGTTCAACAAGAGCAAAAACACGCAGAGGTAATCCTTCTGATTATAAAGCCAGTGAGGTAATTTTCAAGGGAGGAAATCAAATAATTACAATAATAATAGCTTCCTTGTTAATGTGTTGTGGCTGTAATTCCTAGAAAGGCCTTTTCTACAATTGTTAAAGGTACAGTGTTCAAAAAAAAGTCTTGTTTTCTGACTCAGCATTTAAATATCCCATATATAAGACAGTGAAAACAATTCAGTTTTACCGAGGTAAAACTGTGACTTGCTTACAGGTTAAAAAGCAGGAGAAATCAATATTTATCATAGAAAACTCATATTTTTCATAGTTTGTATATTCCCCACCCTTTGCAAAGCACTCATTTGCCTTGCAAATTATTTTAGCCTTTTTAAAGTCATACTGGCATATTTTGTGCCAGGGTGTTTTACCTAAAAGTGATCCCACTTTTGTCCTCCAGTTCAGATATACATTTCCCCCCATTTAAAAGATTCTTTTTACTACTCATGTTTGTATGATACATTTTTTGTGTTTATATTTATGAAAACTACAGTTTGCAAATTAGAAATTTATTGAAATGTATATATGAAAAAAAATTACTTCATTAAACCATTATACAAATAATACAAAACCAATATACCAATCATTTATATTATGACAAAGCTGTCTGGCCTATATTTGATTATTTTTAAAAGATCTTGAATGCCAAAACATGAATATTTGCTGACAATTGCCTCCATGCATTGTCAGCATCTGTGCACAATTGTATATTTCTTGCATGTGTGCATTGTTTTTATTATAATAATGTTTACTGTGTTTTAACTGTTTTAATGTATCCCTTGCTCTGGGCTGTCTTGCACAGAGACGGAGAGACGGTTTGTGGGTATACCCGGGTGCTACTGTACAATATGAACAAACAGTAGAGGTCCACAGAGCACTCCTGGGATTTGAAACAAATAACAGTTTATTGTGCAAACCACATCAGCACTTTTCAGCCTTCTTGTGTGTGGCCATCATCAAGATGGCTGAAACGTGTTTTATATATATATATATATAATATAATATTAGGGGCACAGATGATGGTTCACTTGCCTTTCAAGTTTGTAATCCGTTTAAAGGGCATGTCCACCCCCAAAACTACAATTTAACCCACTACTGGCCCCACTGTGTAGTGTAGAAAAATCCTTACCTTACATCCCTGCTCCAATTGGCTGCCCTGCAATGTCCCTCCATAGTCCAAAAAAGTGACCACCAGGAGCCTGGCCGAGCCCATATAAGAGCCTGCCCCCTGTCTCTCTGGGAGAAAAATTAGATGCTCAGTGCAGCCCTCCCTCTCCCATTTCTCTCTCCCTCCCCCTAGCTCTAAACCCCTTTTCTGTAGTGTAGGGCTCCCAACCCCAACCGCCATAGTTATTTGCAGCAAAACTCCCCCAATCTCTATTTACATTGCCTCTTTCCCCGAATGTTCAGTATAGCCAGAAGCCGCATCCGTGATTGGCTGCCTCTCAGCCAATCATGGACGCGGCTGCCAGTCCGGCCCCCTGCTTGCAGTTTCATGCAAGCAGAGGGCTGGGACTGAACGTCGGGGGAAAGAGGCAATGTACGTAGAGATCAGGGGAGTTTTGCTGCAAATAACTATAGCGTTTGGGGTGGGAGCCCTACACTACAGAAAATGTCTAAAAACGGGTGGACATGCCCTTTAATGATCCAGACACTATAACAGCTGGCAGAGGAAGCAAAGGATGGTGTCATGCAAAGGATGTGCGTGTGGGGAGGGGGGGCATTAAATCTGTATAATGATTATTAAACAAGTTATTACTAGTGCATAAGATTCTCATCAGGTTTGTGTTGGGAAATAATGATCATACACATTGATAATTTAGTTAAAGGAGAATTATACTCAGAAACTGACTAGATTTAGGCTCCTCCTACTTTCATTGTCATTGACAATTCTCCTATCTCTGACCTTGGAGAAAACATGTTAATGGAGGAGAGGTAGAATCCAAAAAGCAGTCAGTTACTGCTTGAGAACAATTCTCCTTAAAGTACCTACATAAAACCTTTGTGGAAACAGCCTATTTTGGACTGGTCCACAAATGTTAAAATGAGAATTATAGTGAGCATAAAGTTTAAAAACTTTGTGCAGTAGCACAAAGAAAACTACTTCTGCCCGGCTTCCTGGGTGTATCAACGCTATCTTTAAAACAGGAAGGCCCAGGGAACTAACCAGGCAAATGAAAAATGTATGTGCTATAGCTCCTCAACAAAACAATATTGGGTGGTAGGAAATATCAATCCTACCTCTCAGCCCCAGGTACTTTTCATTTTTTAAAAAGTAAATTTTTACAGTGTATTTGTCCTTTAAAATAAGAGCATTATATTCCTTTGAAATCGTAATAGTAAGTTTTATTACAGGGCATATGACTTTTCTGGCAGAATGGGGCAGCCATGGGGGCGAAATTTGCCCCTGTGTATGCCTGCCTCTACCTCGGCTGATGGGAGGAGATATACCTAACTCAACCCCACTTACAAGCATATTTGACTTATGTTATGTTCTTTAGGCGATATATAGATGATGTCTTGATGATTTGGGGAGGGACAGAATGTGATTTTAATGCATTTGTTAATGCATTTGTTAAGTTAATGGACAATGCGGATTTGAACTTAAAGTTCACATTTGTCTTTGGAGGGAAAAATGTGGTTTTTTTTTTAGATCTTAAAATTGAATTACAGACCCCTTGTATTAACACTAGTGTGTGTAGGAAACCCTGCTCTGGCAATAGTCTGCTTCGAGCAGACTCCTGTCATCTGCGTCATCTGTCCAGAGGTATACCATATGGTCAGATCCTATGGGTTCGTAGGAACTGTTCTAGTGAAACTATGTTTCTAAATCAAGCCCAGAGCTTGAGGAAAGGTTTATAGAGAGAGGTTATACGGTTCAACACCTTAATGTAGCTCTTGATCGAGCTCTGAATAAGAATAGAAAGGAGCTATTGACATCGGAGTCCATTAAAAATGTGAATAAAAATACTGGCTATGGAGAGTTGAGTTGTAGGAGGCCATTGGTTTTCTCTACCACTTTTAGTGACCAGTACTATGAAATTATTAATATCATTAAGAAAAACATCCCCATCTTGTTTGGAGATGATAAGGTAACCAAGGTGTTAGACACTAAAGGTTATAAGTGTCTCACGTAAGGCACCTACTTTGGCTTCATCACTTTCACATAGTCTCTTTTTGAGTAAAACGGGAAAGAGCGTCCTGGTTGAAACATGTGGGGTGCCATAAATGTGGGGCCACAAGATATATTACCGGTTCGGTGATTAAAACAAGTAATCATTATCAGTACAGTTTCAGGTAAGGATTACCCAATTATGGAGTTTATTAATTGTAACTCCAGGTGGGTTGTATATTTATTGACCTGCTGGTCCTGTAAAAAAAAAATGTTGAATGTACATCCAGAATGTTAAAAGCATGAGTGCGGGAGAATGTTAATAAGAAAACTTGATAATAACAGCCCAGTAAGTAGGCATTTTGTGATAAAGGTGATAAAAGTATGATACAGGTACAGGGCATAAAAAGGATTACCCCGATAAAACTGGGAGGGAATATGATGATTGCGGTCCTAAGATCGGAAGCGAGACACATCTTTGAGTTGTGTACAAGAGTACCAAAAGGTTTAAATTTTGACTTTGATATTAAGTGCTTTGTGGATAATGTGGATGGCTTTATTTATTTATTTCCCTAAGGATATGCTTGGTGAGTAATATATACTGCTGAGCAGAAGAAGATATATAAATACCATTTCCCCTTTAATGTTAACTCCAACACTGCCTATCACTTTATTTTATAAATGTCTAATTGATATGTGATCAATTAGACATAACTTTGATATTTGGCTAAATAAAAGTGAATTTTTGATGTATGTTTTATCATATATTGTGTATATTTTTTATTTGGTGTATGATCATATGTTGCAATCAATGTATTATCTCTTTATTGTGGTGTTTAATTAGCGAGTTTCTTTTGTAAACAATGTTAATGATATAATAATCTTATTGAGGTGTGGCCTAAGCACGTATATCTTGCATGGCCTATGAGTAAGTGCTATGGTAGCACGTAACGAGTAAAGCAAGTTGTTTTTAAATTGCTACAATAAAGATATTGTTTTAACCTAAGTCCTGAAGTGTATCGCCGTTTTCCTGGGAGTGACACCCGCTTTTGTTTTTCCTGTTGATGCCTGTGACTTTCTACCTTGTGACGGGTCCGGGGCGGCTGCACCCGGACCACCAACAAAGCCCGGTGAGCATTGACTCCTTATGTCCCTTGTATTTACTAAATTTAGCTAAATTGGAGACCGCGTGAGACTTTCTGCATAGCGGCAGACTCGGGGCATGATTGCACCCGGGTCTCCATTGACTGAGTGGTGAGTGAATTCCTTATCACACACGCTGCTGCTAATCAGTAACGGCTGTTTGAGTCTCTGGGACTTTGTATTTGGTGGATTTTTCTGTTGTTTTGTTATATGTTTACAGGGCATATGATCTGCACACCTTACACATTTCCTAATGTTGCATGCTGGTGCAATCTAGCTTCTGCCTTCAGCACTGTACTAGCAAAAGCTGAACAACCTGTTCTCTAGAAAGCCCAAGGGACACAGCTTATTGTCATTCCTACTGACCTTTCTGTTGTTTAAAGTACATTTACCAATCTACGGCATATTTTTTGGTTTACAGATCTTTTGATTTTTCTTAAAATAATCCTTAAGGGCTTGGTCAAGCTAGGGCATTTTAATGTGCGATCTTATCGCCTGCTAGTGTTGGCCAATTGGTGTGCTGCGATCCACTTTTTGGAGCACATGCAATCTTCATTTTTTTGGGGGGGGGGAATCGCATGCACTCTTTTCTGTGCATTACAATGCGGCATAGTATGGCTTCAGCCTTACTGTCTGATTTATGATGCATACTATTTTGGGATTTTGAGGTACTGCAAAATTAAGTCTATCCTCCACCATTCTGCCACCTGTCCTATTACTCTGTTTAGGCTTTGTTCGCACTGTGCATTGTTTTAATGCAGCGGAACATCCCGCTAGAGATTTAGTGCATGTTCCGGTGCGTTAACGCATAGTGTCGACCATTATTTTCAATGTCACCACTCGGGCGTAACTACAGGGGAGCAGCGGGAGCAACCGCAGGGGGGTCCAGGAGCAAAGGGGGCCCCATCTTCCTATTTTTAGTATGACAGATATAGCCTCTCTCCAGAAAACCCCTGTGGATAAAGCACGGATAGGGGCCCCATCATAGTTTTGCTGGGGGGCCCAATGATTCCTAGTTAAGCCACTGTCACCACTGTGTGTTAACGCGCAAAACTGCTGCAAGCACACGCAATGCACTGTATTGCAGCACGTAGGTGAGCAGTGGCGCTTTTGAGGGGGATTACTGGTGCCTGGAATCCCCCCTATATATTCTTTATACAGAAGTTATCTGTTCCCTCTACTGTAATGGTAATGGAAATTTTCCATTTAACCTAATAGGTCCCAATAATAACATTATTCAGCAAATTCTGTCAGATCCGCGTCCGTGTCACAGCTCTGACTGAAAGACACTAATAATAATGTAACACAAGTTTGGAATTTTCAGTAACACATCGTTAGGCTGGGTACACACGGACAAACTATTCATCCCGACAGTTCACCACCTAGTGAGCAGAGGGCTGGTACAAAGCACATTCGGTCCAGGCATTTCTGCTATGGACCACACGATCTGCTATCTGAAAGACACTAATAATAATGTAGCACAAATGTGGAATTCTCAGTAACACAGAACGTTAGGCTGGGTACACACGGACAAACTATTCATCCCGACCGTTCGCCACGCAACCAGTACTGCATCAATGGCGTTTGGTCCGTTAAGGAGCTTTTAAAAAAGACAATTTACACTTCTTATATATTCCATGATATTAGATATTTTTTTTAAATTCTATTTTCCCATCAATCTCCATACTTTCACTGACATTATGTTTTGAATAGAGTATTTCTGCTATTCCAACCTCTAATGTCTTTCAGGGGTAATGTATAAAATAATGTAAAAATATTTGTTGTATGCTGTCTTGCACAGCATTTAATCGGGTAATTTTTTAATTGTTTAATTGGGTATGATCCAATTAAACAATTCTACATGCACTGCATAAGAAATGTTGCCATGAACTCTCATTTTCTCTGTTGATACTTCTTGATAACTTCTCATCTAATTTTCATGTACAGTTCAGTATTATAAATCCTGCTACCAGACCTGTTCACCTGCACAGCCCCACTTACTGTGCCTTCTTCCCATAGGAGTCAATTTAAGATTATTGCTTTTAACATTCCTGCTACATTTCCTGATCATTTTGCAACTTCATTACGCAAACCATGGTCCAACTATAAATATAAGTGTGTAGCAATCTAGACAACACAAGGAAAGCAGATGTTTGGGGCCCTAAAGATGTGGGGTTGTACTAATCTGCAAACTGATCTAGCACTGGGGTGACGATATGTCCCAGAGATGCATTTCTAATTCACTGGCAGCATGAGGAAAAAAAGGTAGAAATGTGGTAAATGTGAGGGTAGACAGTGCTGTACTGGGAAAATGTGTTTAAAAAGGGTATTGTAATGTGAGGGGGAAGGGACCAAACAGGAAAAGGATGTGTTAAGATGAGGATCAGATAGGTGATGAGTACAGCAAGTTGTTCTCGTTATGACATTGACCCATATAACTGTCTCTGAGGACTTAGCAAGCAAGCCAGATGTATCCTTTCACACAAAACACAATACACTAGAAAGCTTGCCTCTAATTTGCTTGAGTCAATACAGCAAGAGTAAGTTATATTCTTAAGAAGTTATACATCTCTAAACATAATTACTGCAAATTAAAGTTTTTCAATTTATATTTCCTATATGAATTGAAATAGAGGAATCACCCACAATAAGGGTGAGTAAATTATTTAGAATTAAAAAAAAATAATTTCTAAGAAAAAAATTATATTGTATTTATTTTTTTTATACATTGCTGCTCCAAATGCAATTTTGACAAAAACATTTATTCCCTGTTTTGTGGGACAGTTACTTTTTGTAGGCACAGAAAACTCAATAAGCAACAATAAATATATGGGTGATACCCCCCAAACACACCCCTTTTTCATTTTTGTGCTTTCTAATGTATCTAATAATAGTAGAAGTCTCCAAGTAGTTCTACAAACATCTAAAAGCTGGATTTTATAGGCAAGTTTTTCATAGGCAAGCAATGCATTGCTTTCTAGTCTCACATATGTATCCAGCATAAGAGAGGATAACTGCTCTGTTGCAGTAAAACTTTAAAAGGCATGTCCACCCTTAAAACTTGTCAAGTTATTTGCCTGCAACCCCAACTGCTATTTATGTCAGTTTATTATATGCATTTGTTACCAAATGTTATATTCCTTTCTGGCACAGGTATCCATTTGCTCAATGAGTTTTTTTTTATAAGCTTGAGCATGTGCAGGAGGCAGCAGGGGAAAGTCAATCATTGGTTGTGAAATCAGAAATCCCAGCCTTGATTGACCCTTATTTTAAATGGTATGTACACTGTTTTTTTTTTTTTTTTTAAATTGCCCATTAGTGGAAACTATAATTCATCCCAACTATTACTGTAATATTTTTTTGTTGATCTGTCCCCTATTTCTTTAGATATCCAATCTGAAACATATTACATTTATCTGTCAATCACGTGCCTTACTGTCATGAACTATTCTTCTGTAAGCAGTTGTGCTGTAGCTGGAATGATATGACCGTTGGTGTACTGTATACTGTATGCAGTTTTGACAGTTGATATGTGGGAAAATAGTCAGGTCAGTAGTCAGAGCCTGAGCAAAACAATTACTGTATTAAAGGCATGCAGCAACACACACACCTCAGAGAAAGTTCTACTTACACTCATTTATTTATAGACTAGACATTAAGCCCGCTACAATACCGGGCGCTAGAAGCAGAGTGCCCCCTTAGTGTCCCAAGGCCATAGTCCTCCTCCATGTCCCAAGGCCAGAGTCCCCCCTCTATCCAAGGACAGGGCCCCCCTCTGTCCCAAATCCAGAGGCCCCCCTCTGTCCCAAATCCAGCCCCTCCTGTCCCAAATCCAGGGCTCCCCCTCTGTACCAAATCCAAGGCCCCCCCTCTGTCCCAAATCCAGGGGGCCCCCTCTGTCCCAAATCCAAGGGACCCCTGTCTGTCCCGAATCCAGGGCCCTCCATCTGTCCCAAATCCAGGGGGCCCTGTCCCAAGCAACCTTACCTGCAGTCTGTTTAATTGCTGTTCTCCCTCCGTGTGTTTCTTGTGTTTCTCCCTCTAGTGGTAAGTCAATAGGAACTGCAGACACTCTCCCTCTAGTGGTGAGTCAATAGGAACTGCAGAGACTCTCCCTCTAGTGGTGAGTCAATAGGAACTGCAGAGACTCTCCCTCTAGTGGTGAGTCCTTAGGAACTGCAGTGACAAACACACACGGACACAGGGACGCACACTTAGGGTTTTATTATATAGGATTAAGATGATGGAAGGTTATTTTTTCAGTAAACATTCCCTTTAAGGGTGGACATTTTTAATGACGGCAAAATATTAGGTTGCAATATTTGCTCCTACCTCCCATACAATTATAGATGAAAGTAGAATTTAGATTTACAGAGAGAAGCAAATGCTGGCCTCCTGGCAATTTAATATAACAGTTGCGGCTCTGGGTAAATTGCGAACTATATTAAATAGGTTGTGCTTCCTGCACCTGTATCGCAAAAGCCCCGCACAGCCAGAGCAACCTGTTAAATATAGCATTTGCGCTTTCGCAATACCCCTGCAACAAAGGAATTACCATTTAAATTTAACTACAAAAAATACACTGCAGCTCCCTGTAAATCAGGCCCTTAATGTTCATTCGCAAATAAACTGTGAAGAACAAGAATGGATGCGTAAATCACAGTGCTTCGGAAATTGCAACCTTTTTTGTGATCCCGCAATTTCCATTTTATTCGAAATTACATGCACAAATGTGCGGATATCACGCTAGTGTGGCCTTGCCATGAAAATAATTTGTTGGTAAGATGTGCAGAAAGCACATATGGGAGATGGGGTCTTTATTTGATAGTGTACTTTATGATAGGAGTTAACCCCTGCTGGTCAATATGCTATCTACCTCTGATAGGCATGCAGCATTTTAAAACGCAAGTAAACCGGCATACTGTATGTATGTATGTATTTTATTTCTTAATTAGCGCTACATATTCAACAGCGCTTTACAATTATTTGTTCCATTCACATCAGGCCCTGCCCTGAAGAGCTTACAATCTAATCACTTTACAACCTATCAGTATGTCTTTATGATTGTGGGGGAAACCAGAGTTGCCCGAGGAAACCCACGCAAGCATGGGGAGAACATACAAACTCCTTGTAGATGTAGAATCGAACTCAGGACCTCAGCATTGCAAGGCATCATTGCTAACCACTGAGCCTCAGTGCTCAGAGAACAAACATCACTTGAATGCTCATTTTGTAGGTATACGGCACTTCCGTTACTACAGTAGTTGGACGTTTTATCAACGGTTTATTTATACAACAAATGTTAGAAAAGCATGCCATCAGGCTCTGGTATGAAAGTAGCCTTAAGTAAAGGGAGCCAATCCGATTGTACTGTGTATGGCATCACAGCCGACTGATCCCAATATGGTTGGGTCCATGTGTGCGGCCCCCACAGCATGTGTGTCGACAGATACCAATGTGATCTGTTGGCACACATGCTGTGGAAATCGCACATGTATGGCCAGCCTTATTAACGCCATTTTGGAAGATGATTATTCAGTGTACTGGTGCCCGGTTTGCAGAAAAGGCTGTTCAGTTGGGCCTTATTGATAATCCTATCTGGCGAATAATCATGCAAGTGCTCATGTGTCGGCCCTCGTCTGCCAAATAAAGACGAGGGCCGCCTTAAATGTATTTATTCAGTACTTTTGAGCTTTCCACATGAATTGTACAACTTATCATGTTTTGTGTGGAATACACAAAAGAAACCGTAAACAGGTTTTACTACTGTAGCTCACATGGCCAAAGGGAGAAAGCTGGCTGGACTGATGACACAGGTAAGGCACTAAAGGTAGGGGGGAGGGGGTGTCATGAGTCATTGTTCATATATGTGTGAGAGACTGTTTTCTCTATAGTATTGCTACTTACCATACATATATATACTTTGTTACTTTCCTGGTCCCTTCAATGCTGGATTCTTGTTATGTCTGATTAGCATAGGAGAAAGAGTAAGTAGGAGTAAGGCTGAGGCCACACTGCAATGCACTGGAATTGCGTTTGCGAGTGCGTTTTGCACATGCGATTTTGCCATTTTCCGTTATAGAAACGCATGCTTTAACGCACCAAAAATGGTGAACGCATGCGTTACCAAAATGCGAACGGACGCGGAATCACATGCGCATCGGAAATCGGATTTCCAATTTAGCAAAAACCGTGAGCGCAAAAGCGTGCTAAACGTGCTAGTGTGGCCTAGTCCTAATAGGATATTTCAGTATCAATTTGGTTGCTGCTTCTTAGTAAATATGCTGCATTGAGCCATGCCATACTGAATTTCATTCTAAAAGTGTGGATGACTATATGCAGTGCTTGTGTAGGGGAATGTTATATAATAATCTGGGTCAGTGTAAGACTGTGTGTATATATATATATGTGTGTACTCAATAGCGGTGTGTTTTGAATAGTAAAGACAATTCTTTTTTTTTTTCTTGACAAATATCCCAGAAACTGCTAATTACAATACAAATGGTATGCCAATAGCAAGAGATACACCTATGAATTGTAACCCCTCCCTATTCCCTGTGTTATTAGCTAAAGTATGCTCAGGGTGTTTCTCCCAAAATGGAAGGAGGAGCTGCTTGGTATCTCTGTGTGGGGGTAGAAAGTATGATGTAGTTGAAGATAATTTCTATTTCACACAGTTATATAATTGGTTATGTCCCTTTTAGAAGCAGTTTCTGAAATCTAAGTCAGCAATGTGTGTCTGGATTTCTCCTTAAAGGGCATCTATAGTGGGAAAATGAACTTTTTTTTCTTTCTTTCCATGTGTTCTATAATTCCCCACAACCCCTAGAGTGTCTTCACTTTTTTCAGATTCCCTCTCTGTCCTGAGATACACCAGTTAGAAGAATACGTGATTGCATTCCTGTTCTCCTACTTGTACTGTCAATCAAATCCCTGTGACTGATCTCCCCCCCCCCCTCTGTAATAAACATAGAGATAACAGCATTAGCAGGGGGAGAGAGGTAGCTTTGATGGTAGATCTAAGGCTGCACTTGACCCCCCTTCTTAATAGCTTTCACTGATTGATGATGGGTCACAAAGTGAGAGACCGTAAACTGTACTGTTCTCCCTCTTCTTCCGTGTCTCCAGGACAGCTTGCTTTCTATTGGCCACTGTGTGTGGGTGTGTTTTTCAGGATGTTGAACTTTTAACTCCTACTGCACATAAAAAGCTTGTCGGTTAGCCGGAGCTGAGACATGAAGGAGGTAACAGAGGGGAGGGGGAAGGGGGGAGTGCTGCACACACATCTGACACCATGGTTAAACAGAGTCAGTGACAGATATAGGATTAAGGCAGCACAGAGTACATGAATTTAACTTTGCAAAGGGGCAATGTGTTTTTTTCACTATAGATGCCCTTTAAGTCTGTGTTGAGAATTTTTTTTTTTTTAAATTAGCTCATTTCTAAAAGTGCATTTACTTACAACTTCCCTTTGAGGTATATTATATATATTTATATATAAAAGGTATATTACCAGTTTTTCCATTTCTGCTATCATTTTTTTCCTTTTCTGTGTGCACAAAAAAATGCACAGTTTGATCTACGTGATGGATGAGTTCCAGGAAGTGCTAAATTATGCATTGTGCTTTTTGGAACATTCCCTGCATTTTGTAGACTTTTAATTTAAAGGCTATGTCCACCCTAAAATTGAATATTTAATATGTTGTTCCCCCTGGTCCCCCAGCCCCAACCGCGTAATTTTTAATTTTAGAAAGCCCCCCCAAACTCTACTTACCCCCCCTCTTTCCTTCGCTGCGCTCCCGGCCCTCTGCTTGCGAGGAAATGCAAGCAGAGGGGCAGGACCGGCAGCCGCATCTGTGATTGGCTGAGTGGCAGCACGCATGGCAGGAATCTCCGGGAGGCCAGGTAGTAGGCAGTGTCCTATATGGACCTGCTAGCCTCCTGGTGGTCAGTTTTTGGAACTTTGGGGGGGGACTACAGGAGAACCAGATGGAGTTGGGATGTGAGGTAAGGATTAAACTACACTACATGGTGGGGCCAGTAGTTGGGGGGATTATAGTTTTGGGTGTGGACATGCCCTTTAATGTAGTAATGTGTATTATTTTGTTTTATGATTTAACGCATCTGTCTGTTGTGTACTTTGGAGTGTATGAACAAGTTATAGTCATTTATGGAGCAAATGCTTCAGACAGGACAGTTCTAGAAGCCCGATAATGTCAACTTGCAACATGCAATACCATGAAGGAAACACAACAGTGCACCAGTCAGAAAAGATTGCCATCCTCACTGTATGGCCTGGCTCCCACAAGCTGCTATTTTGGCTAGCCTAATATTGTGGTCAGATCAACCAATAGTCCTGGCCAATTTTTACCAAAACGTATTGAGGAAGTCCACTGGTCTGACAACTGATACAGGATTACCTAATTGTCCCTTCATGCCCACGTCCTGAAAAATTGGATAGTTTCCTGCTCTGCCTGCAACTGAGCTCTGACCATTCATCCGAATAAGACTAACAGGCATGTCGGAAAACCACAGCTGATTGTGTGGCCCTCTAGGGCCCGCATGCTTGGTCGCGACAAACTGTTGGCCACAGCTACTTTTTCCATGACCGATAGTGGCAAAGTGCCAAATAGTCGGAGGGGATGAAGCATTTAAAGGTGTGTACACAGCCTTAGGCCTGGTACACCTGGGCAGATTTCCTGCTGGATATTTGGACAAACAGATCAACTAATTGATATACCAATCAGTAATATATCGGTTAGGCTGGGTATACAAGCAAGGATCTCCTGAAACAGTTGGAAATACTCCAAAAGAGGGACTCAGGATATTCTTTGGAGATAAACAGAACCCTGTTAACCCCAATAACCTATGGGAGAATACAAAATTAAAGAAAAAATCTACATTTAAATCATGTATTTAAACAAGCACACATCAAATCAATGCCTATAAGTTTACCATGCCTGTGTGGGCAGAAAGGGGTAGCCAGATTATTCTATGGGGATCTCTACTATATATGCTTGGCAAAAACACTCCTCAGAAGATAATGAAAATAAATTGCAAAAATTCTCAGGAGAGCAATTCCTATCAATTTACCTTAAGTCATTTTTGGACCACAGTTCCCCTTTAATTTTAGGGTGGACATACCCTTTAAGTTTTCTACTTATTGCAGTATTTGGGTTTGGTTGTTGGGGGGTGGTGGATTTATCTGTATATAATTTATAATCTGAGGGTTGGTTGGACTTGCCCTTTTAAAAGCACTAAAAAAGCCACACCTGCAATATTAAATTGATTGGGCAAGTTTCCTTTGCAAAACAGGCAGAGCTGCCATTTTTCTCTTCTTTAAGTTGAGTTACATATACTTTAAGAATAAAGAGCAGTATTTTTCTATCCCAATGACCTTAACCTGCCCATTCATCATTTTGTTTGTGTATAAATAAATGCTTCTGAAATACTGACTTCCTGTTTGTAGGACCCCTAATAGAGAACATTATAGTCTTGCTCTTGACCAAGCGTCTGGGTTGATTCAGTTGCTCAGTTGACTCAGTAGAAATTACTGTTAGGAACATTCCAAGGAAGTGGTGTATGCTGGGAAGAAGGAGAATTGTTAGAACCTGAAAAGGCAGCTCAACAGCAGGAAATACCAAGGAGTATAAATTAAAAAAAC
Source organism: Hymenochirus boettgeri (assembly GCA_019447015.1). NCBI lineage: Eukaryota > Metazoa > Chordata > Amphibia > Anura > Pipidae > Hymenochirus > Hymenochirus boettgeri. Next base: position 293,049,535 of record CM033469.1, read on the forward strand.
TTCAAAATGTAAGAGAATATGTGGAATAACTAGGTATGCATAATATAAGCTAATACTTTTTAAAATAATTATATTTTCCACTTACTGGTATTAATACATAAAGAAGAGTTGATCCAGGCAAATTTCCGATTGCCAGTCAGGAAGGAATTTTTTCCCCCTTCATAAATTTGGTGTTTTGTTTTTTTTTGCCTTACTCTGGCTCAACGGTTAGGCAGGAAATGAGGATATTGCTAGATGGGTTGGACTGGATGGATGTATATCTTTATTCAACCTCAAATACTATAAACTTTCCATTTAAAGGACAATTATACTCACCTCCCCCTCAATCCTCTTCTTACAAAATATCCTTGAAGACTGCCTTGGGGCTGCGGTCCAATCCTTCTCTCTGCCACTGTGAGTGACAGTTCACGAGGCAGCCAATGGGAAGACGTGCTCTGTGAGGAGGCGTGTCTTCCCATTGGCTGCCTCACAGACTGACAGTGCCAGTGGGGGGGGGTCCAGACCAGAGCACCGATAGAGTCTTCAAGTAAGTATTGCTGGACTTCTGTAAAGTAACCAGAGGTGCGCATTCCCCCCATGTGCTGCGATTGTGCAATGTGAACACATGCGATTGCACAAAAAATGGTATGATATCGCATGCATAGCGCACTAGTGTGGTCACATCAATTGGGCCGCACTAGTGTCCGCTTTTAAAAGCATGATCAGCTCATACTTAAAAGTGCACTAGTGTGGCCTAGCCCTTAGCATTTTAGGTCCTCACCCTGGGTACTGTTCAGGAATGGATTGCGGAAAAGGTGAATATAATTGTCCTTTGAAGTAACACTAGGTTGTTGCACATAGATAAACATAGCTTTAAGATGGTAATTTTTTTTTAAATCTGTCTGTGTTTTCTAGGATACACAGAGATATGGTGACATCTGCTGGCAGCTGTTAATACTGTATGTGACAGTAAATGTATTAATGAGGAAACACTTTTTCAATTACTGTAACAAAAGTTTGACACAGGTTTTGCCAATCCAAATACAGAGGCATTTTGGACCTAAAAATAAGGAACAATAGGTTTCATATGTCATGTAATGCAACTAGTAAGTAGTCTTTTCCTATACAAAATATTTGTAGTGCCCTTGCATGCCAATCACTATACTCCCTTCCTCTTCCATATGTTAGTGACCCTCAAAATCGAAAACAGCTACACTACTTTGCAGGGGAAAAAACATTTTTGTACCTGGACCTGCATAAATTGGACCAAGGATGGTTTTTAGGAATAGATCATGCCAAACTAATCTGATTGCCCTCTAAGAAGCTGTATAGAGATGATATAGTGTCATTTAATATAGGTTGCAAACAACCAAAGTGCACTGGGTTAACAAAAACTTTTAAATTTAGGAAAGCTAATTATATGTCATGGACTGGGGGGATTTTCCCAGGTAAAAATAATGAGCAGAAGTGGACCGATTTTAAAGGGATATTTAAAAATTTTACATTTCTAAATATATACCTTTTGGGAAACAATTAATGCCCAGGTAAAAAGGGAAATGGAAAAAAACAAAAAGGCTTTTAAAATTGGAAGGAACTGAACAAGCTTACAGGGAATATAAAAGCTGTAATAGGGAGAGCAAGAAAGCAGTTAAACTAGCTAAAATAGAAAATGAAATATGGATAGCAGAATAACTGGTGTAACTAGGAATCACTGGGGAACCCCAGATAAACTATGATGGGGCCCCTATCCCTGCTTCATCCACAGTGGTTACTAGAAGGAGGCTATATCTCTCATAATTAAAATAAGAAGATGGAGCCCCCTTGGGTCCCAGGCCCCCCTTGCGGTTGCTCCCCCTGCTCCCCTCTAGTTATGCCCCTGCAGAAGCAAACAAAGTAAGTTTAACCACAAAATGTTTTTTAAATATATCAATAGTGAAAAGACGAGGATGGTTATAGAGGATGCCGAGAAGGCTAATATGTTAAACTAGGGGACTAGGGACTATAATGATATAAAGGGTGTAAACAAGGAATATTCACTCTGGCTGATTAATATCAATAAAGCCCCAGTACCGGATGGAATACATCCTCTGATCTTAAAAGAGCTTAGTCCAGTTTTATCTAGACCACTGTTTCTTTTTTTTTTCCCAATAGATTTTTATTGAGCGATAACAACAAGATAAGTATGGTACAATCTGTTTCAAACATTTTGTTTACATAGGAGTATCATTTGAAAGGTAATAGTTGTAGCTTTTTTTTCCCCTTTTTCTGTTCAACTTAAAAGTATATAAAATAAACATGAATATAAAACAGTTTAACAGCAGTGGTGGTACAGTTTTTTTCCTTCTTTTTCCTTCATCCTATTACACTGTTCCAATGCTCCCTCTCCTTTCTCCTCTGTGACCAGTTTCTTTTTTTTTGTGTTGTGGGTGTGGTTATTTGTTGTCACTGTCACGTCAGAAGGATTGCAGGGAGGGGGAGAAGAATATAAAAGAAAAAAAATTAAAAAGTAAATAAATAAATAAAAAAAAGGGGGGGGTGTAGGTGAGTGAAGGGGGGAAGGTATTGGGTGGGAGTTTCGGTCTTATTTCTTAATTTTTATTAAGAAGTGGATGAATCGCCCAGCTTCAGTATCCATGGGGTCCAGATTTTCTCGAACAATTTAGTTGTGCCTTGAGTGAGTGGGTTAATCTTTCATGTTGTTGGTGTGGTGTGTCCAGCTATTTTCCCATGTCATTATTTGTTGTGCGTTGATAAGGTTGGCTACGTATGTGATGTTTTTATCTGTCCAATTTTTCCAAGCGGGTTTGTCAAGTCCCGGGGGGAAGTCTGGGTTATGGAATATGGTGGTCATTGTGGAGGGTTGGGATGTGACAGTGTTCTCCCCAGAATTTTTTTCCAGCCGGGTGGCATGAAAAAGTAGCCGGGTGGGGTGGGACGGGGAAAAATGTGCACTGCATCATGCTCATTATATAGGACAGGGATGTCTAACTTTCATCCCACTAGATGTTTGAAAACTATGACTCCCAGCATTCTGTGGTTGTAGAATGCAGAGTTGTAGTTCCCTTCTGAAGGTAACCCATGTAACAAGGCAGCACAAGCACATGTGCCACCCTTTTGTGGCCTTGGGGATCTTGGAAAAGCTAGTAAACATGCCAATAGGTCATTTTTTACTGACCTATTAGCACCTATTAAAGGGTATCTCCACTCATAATTTCAAGGTTTAGGCATCTAGTTCTATTGAAGAACAGGAGGTAAAGGAGCTGTGCCTTACCTTCCGTTCTTCAATAGAACAAGCAGGAGACTGGTGAGCAGTTAGGAAACTTACCCGCTCGCTCGCTCCCGTGGCTCTTAGTCTGAAAGGTCCCGACGGACCTTGTCTTCTATGGGCATAGATCGCGCATGCGCATAGAAGACAAGGTCCGTTGGGAACTGTCAGACTTCAATAGAACTAGATGCCTAAATCTTGAAATTATGAGTGGAGATACCCTTTAAACCTAGATCTAAAGTTCTCTCAAGGAATTTTTTCCAGCCGGGTGGCATGAAAAAGTAGCCGGGTGGGCCGCCCGGCTAAAAGACCCTAGGGAGAACACTGTGTGAGCTTGTATGTTCTTGTTAGGTTTTCCCATATATAGATCGAGTGTTGGATGTAAGGGTTGTCCAACCACGGTTTCACTGTTTCTTTTAGGTTTTTGGTCCAAAGAAGATTGATGATGGGGACGGGGTGAGTGATGGCTGATTCAAGTTCTTTCCATCTTATATTGGGATCTGTTGTGTGCCATGTAATGGTTTGGGCTAGGCGGGCTGCCTGATAGTATTGTTTAAGGGAGGGTAGGGCCAGTAGTGGGGGGATTATAGTTTTGGGGGTGGAAATGCCCTTTAAAACAGTGTGGTGGGAAGTTTGGGTTTATTTTGTTTATTTTTTTGGGGTGATGTACCATTTGTTAAGGATTTTGTAGTTTTTCTAGTATTATGGTATTTAAGGAGCATTTGTGCATATTTTGAAATATTTCTGACCAAGTATTCCAGTCTAAATTTTGGTTAAGTGTGTGCTCCCAGTATTGCATGTGGGTGGTTTTATCCTGGTGTTTGAAGTTAATTAATGAATAGATTTGTGAGGTTAGTTTTTTTTCTGTTGTTTTTTTTAGGCATATCTCTTCGAGCGGGGTGAGGATTGTTGATTGGGCATCCTGTATTATTTTATGTGAGAAGTGGTGAATTTGTGTGTAGCGAAGCCATTCTGTTTGGGGGAGTCTTAGTTGGGATTGAGCTATTTCCCATGTCATTATTTGTTGTGCGTTGATAAGGTGGCTACGTATGTGATGTTTTTATCTGTCCAATTTTTCCAAGCGGGTTTGTATGTTCTTGTTAGGTTTCTCATAAGAGATCGAGTGTTGGATGTAAGGGTTGTCCAACCACGGTTTCACTGTTTCTTTTAGGTTTTTGGTCCAAAGAAGATTGATGATGGGGACGGGGTGAGTGATGGCTGATTCAAGTTCTTTCCATCTTATATTGGGATCTGTGTGTGTGCCATGTAATGGTTTGGGCTAGGCGGGCTCTGATAGTATTGTTTAGGGGAGGTAGGGATAGTCCTCCCTGTGTTCTGTTGTGCGTTGTAGTATTGCTTCTGAGATCTGGGTTTGTTTTTGTTATTCCAACGAAGGTTCGGATAGCTGTTTGTAAGATTTAAGATACGGAAGGTGGGACTGTAGACACTGTTTCTTATCTTTTCAGATTCCTTTTGTCTGGTGATGTGCCACTGGATTGGAAAAAAATGTAATACCAATATTCAAAAAATTGTCGTTCCAACCTGTAACTATAGACCTGTAAGCCGAACATCAGTGGTTGTTGTTTGTTACGGGATCATATCCTTGACTTTGTGTACAGACTGATCTTATTAGTAGCAGCCAACACTGATTTATGAGAAATTGATTGTGCCAGAAAAATTGAGCAAGATTCTGGCATAGCAGTAATACTGTGCCGCATAGGCGACTATGAATAAACTGAGGACTGTTGGCCAAAAAAAAAAAAAAAAAAACATTTGAACTGGATATTAAAGAAGTGAAGGATTATAATTGGTTAAAAAAGCAGATAAAGGGGGGAGCACTGTAATTTGATCTAAACAAATGTATGTTACAGAAGTTCAGAGACAATTGGATAATAAGGAAACACATGACCAAGTTATCAACTGATCCAAACTTTGAAGATCAAAAGGGAAATCGACGAATTGTTAAATGATGTATTACAAAACTGGTTTAATTAATAATGAAGTAAAAAAACTTTTGACGAATGATTTCCCGTAGAACACACTGTAGTTATATTCTTGCCATAAAATACATAAAATCTTATTAATCTGCCAGGCAGACATCGATATTCAGGCGTTTGAATCTCTATTGCAACCGTTAGGCATGTATATAGATTCTTATCTGATCCTATCATGCAGAAGTACCTAATTGTCTCAAAGACACTACGGATTTCCTCAACAGATTAAATTTTATTCAAAATGTTAAAGAAGGGTATATTTATGTAGCCTTGATGTAGAATCTTTATACACTCCATACCTCATGATGAGGGTATAGAAGTCATGGAGGAAGCCATGCTTAATCACGGATATCCATCACACATGGTATTTTTTGTTGGCGAATTACTAACCCTTGTTTAAAGAAAAACTTTTTCAGATTGAGAAAGAGTTTATGTAAAAAACAAAGGCACCAGTAATGGGTGCCAATTTCGCTCCAGCGTATGCCAATATCTTATGGCTAATTTTGAAAAAACAATGGGATACTACATGATGAGAAAACACACCACAATCTACCACAATTATATGCATATGTGGACGATAATATTTATTTTATTTTGGGAGGGGTAATGAGAACCAAACTCAAAAAACCAGTGTGAGGATCTGAATAAGAAACATTGCCACCCTTAAATTTACCCAACATATGATAAAGTGAAACTTAATTCCTGGAGTCATGGTTAATCATAGACTACTGGGCGTCTGAACACTGATTATATGTGAAACCAAAACTGATCGCAAATACCTACTGCATGCAGAGAGCTTTCAACCCCAAAGGTTGTATAGAAGGCCTACCATACAGTCAACTATTACGAGTTAGAGTTAGTTAACGAAAACACTAGATGGTGAGGAAAGGACTACTGAAATGGTGACTAATTTGAGGAGAGAGGATATGACAGAGAAAAACTCATACAGGCAGCCACGCGTGCCACATACACCAAGAGAAGATTTACAAAAGTAAAGCATGAAAGAATAAAACTAAAATAGGCATACCATTTGTGAGTAACTTACAACATCTCTCAAAATGGATTAAAGGATATTATTAATAAGAATTGGCACATTTAACATCTGATCCAAGTATAGGGACATTGTTTAAAAGAAAGCCCTTACACTCATATAAAAGATCCTCGAACCTAGGGGACCAACGATACACACAGACATGCTGCCTCATAAAGTCGAACAAAAAACATTTTTGTTGGGAAACCAAAAATGGCACATACCCCTGTAGGGCTGTCAAATGTGCAATGCCATTATCCCGGGAGATAGAGTATATCAGCCAGTAAAAGGGATATCAATAAGAATTAAGGATTTTTGCCACAGTATCATTCAGGGCGTATTATTTTTTCTCAAATGCCCATGTGGATTGGGATATGTCGGTAAAAACTAAAAGAGAAGTAAGAATTAGACGGGTGAGCCAAAAGAGATATAAAATCATTTTAAACCAGGTGAAGCTAAGCATGATACTCCCATAGCACGCCACTTCTATGAATCAAGGCAACAATGTAATGCAGAACGGTGGCAGATCTTAGAAGTGGTTAAAGACCCAATAGAGGTGCGGAACTTCCCACAATTGTTGCTACAGCGAGAACACTGGTGGATCACTCCTACAGACACTAACACCTAAAGGTCTTGAATGAGGAATTTAATTTATGTGCTTTTTATAAATATGCTCTCCTCTTAAGTATATAAGTCAATTTAACTACAATGTAGAACATACTCTTATTTTAAGTTGATACTATGTATAATTGCCTAAAATAGCTGGACCATGTTGAGTACATTAGCTCATTTTTTGTCTTTACAGGTATAGATATACCACAGGGGATGTAACAGGATTACAATATGAAGATTTACCTGGTTCACTTCCACTCAATAGTCTTTCTCACTATTTTGGAGTGTTACCATACAGAAACTATGAATTTTCATGAAAGTTAAGGAGATTTTCAGTGCACATGTTATATTAATAATTATGTTTTTATTAACATTTTTAACACAATTTACACCTTGTATTTTAACACCTGTACATCAAATTACTACACGTTAAAATGTATTTATGCACTTTAGCAATATGAGAACGAAAAGTTACTTTTTATGATGATTTATACATTTGGATAATTTTAACCTACGCTTTTAATTGTATCACTATTTAAGCACATGTTCATTTAGAAAGCTCCAAAAAAATGGGCGGAGCTATACACGATCATTAATGATGTCACTATATATTGGTTGCACGGTGTACATTTGGTTACAACCTGAGGAAGGGGGTTTGGACCCCCCGAAACGTTGTGTGCCTTGTTTGTGTGGTAACACTAAAAATGGGAATCACTATAATTATATTATTGGAGTGTGCTTCCCTATGTACTGATATAGAATGGGTATACACCGTACTAATTTTTCCAGGATGACGGACAGAATCTGTAAGATTCGGTCTCATCTTTAAAAGGCATGGCTACACACACACAAAGCGTTCTCCCTATATAAAGTATAGGGGGATTGTTTGTGACTTCCATACACCTTACAATTACGGCCAACTAGGTACACGCTGTTAAGATCTTTATAAGATGACAGACAGAAATTTTCTATCTTTCATTTTTTACAGATTAGGCAGCACACAGTCCCGAACGTTCTCACTATATAAAATATAGGGAGGAATTTCAGGACTGACATTTTTCCTTCTGCGGCCGACTTCAGTAAAGGGAAATTTTATGCCAGGTCCGAGCAATACTGAGGCCCATGGCGAACGTTTCTGTACCACACACTTTACTGATAAATGGGCAATTCTGTCGGATCCGATGGAATCAGTCCTTTAATTAAAATGTGTACTTAGCTCTAGGACTGTTTCTGATGCCGACGTACACACATTACTGAAAAAGGACAGATCCCGTTGGTACCATGATTGGCCCTTTATCGGTAATGCATGTAACATAACAAATAAAGTTTACAGGCCAAAATTTGGCATCAGCCAATCATGTATTTAACAAGCACACATCAAATCAATGCCTATAAGTTTACCATGCCTGTGTGGGCAGAAAGGGGTAGCCAGATTATTCTATGGGGATCTCTATATATGCTTGGAGAAAAACACTCCTCAGAAGATACCATAGAAACAGACATAGCATAGTTACTTGGGACAAAAAGCAAATAATCAGCAACCTGGACACACAATAAAAAAACAATGGAAGATCTTAGAAACCTTATCATTAAAGGACAAATATAGACCCAGTCCACTACCCTCCCATTAAGAGTACCATGGGTGTGGACCTAAACAGCTAGGTCCTCACAAATGGGTTTTAATAGCTCTAAAGGTTCGTACCAGTGCGATGCGGGTCCGACCCGCGACACACGATGTGTACGAACGTTCGTTTCGCCCGATAATCGGCTCGTGTAGGGCCCTTTATCAATGCCCGACGATCCCAACCAACGGCCGCTTTGGGCCGATAAACGGCCCATAAACGGACAGATAATCGTCCGAACAAACGTTGGTTACACATCGTGCGGCGTGGGTTGGGGCCCGCGATCGTACGTGTGTAGGAACCTTAAGGTTGGGGACACATGGGAACAAATGACTGTCGTCGCAGCAATAGTGTGACAGTGGACGACAGTTTGCGTGACCAATTGTTACCAACAGTCCCCATTATCCGTTTGTTCATATCAACCAAGCCCAGCCATCCCACAACATGCGATATTTCCATCGACAAAAGCGTCACTATTGGCAGTCAGACAAAAGTATCTTATGGTGTGTACCCAGCCTAAATCCATCCCAATTGACAACTCACTGTAGCTCTGCCCCACCCTGTCCCAGATATGTTTAATGGGAAGACAAGCTTCTTCAGTAATACTTTCCATTGGTTAGGTCCCAGGCCAAAAGACGCATGGCTACAAAGGACCATAATGTTCAATTAAAAATTTTGAGCTGTAAAGGTAAACCCAGAGATGAGGACCTAGCAGTTTATATCCTCACCTGGGCAGTCTGATTGGGAGGGGGGTTATAGTTGTCCTAGTTGTCCTTATAATAACAAGATCCTAATCATCTTGCATTGTTTTATAGGACAATGGCTATTGATATTTTTGAGAGTTGTGTAGTTGTGGCCCCACTGTGTAGTGTTAAAAATCCTTCCCTTTCTCCTCCTATCCTTATGGTTGTCCTGCAGTGTCTAGCCAAAAGTGAACAGTTAGAGACTTCCATTGTATAAATGATTATCTGCCCCTTCCCTTTCCTCCTGCAGGGACTCAAGACATGCGCTGTGGAGCATTTCCCCCCTCCCCCCTCCCTTGTCTCCCAAGTAACCAAACACTACTTAGCTGTCCAATCTCTCATAAGACAGATGTCCAATCTATTCTTGAACCACCTAGCTCTTTTAATGCAATCAATTTGAGATCACAAAAGAATGGGTCAGTTAGGAATACATATTACTCGAATATAAGTCGATGGATTATAAGTGGGGTATCTATTTTTCACTGAAAAATTATTAAAATCTGATTGACTTGATTATAAGCTCGAGGGTAGAAATAATGATCACTACTGCCTTGATTCTGTATTGTTTTGAAGCTTTAGTTACCCTTTAAATGGACAGCAGAACTCCCAACAGTAGTCCCATACAGTAATAGCCATACGGATTTGGCTATTACTGTATGGGACTACTGTATGGGAATTCTGCAATAGATATGTACCATCCCCTGAATCTTGATTGTTTTAAGGCATTAGTTGCCTTTAAATGTGAGGAATCACACGCATAGTAACCCCCAATTCCTTGCCACTCCAGATGTTTGGAAACTACACCTCCCAGCATGCTTATTTGCTGGGAGTTGTAGTTTCCAAACATCTGCAGTGGCAAGCAGTGCCCCCAACCCCCACCCCCACCACTAATTTGCAGAGGGAAAAACATTTTTGTACCTGGACCTGCATAAATTGGACCAAGGATGGTTTTTAGGAATAGATCATGCCCAACTAATCTGATTGCCCTCTAAGAAGCTGTATAGAGATGATATAGTGTCATTTAATATAGGTGCAAACAACCAAAGTGCACTGGGTTAACAAAAAACTTTTAAATTTAGGAAAGCTAATTATATGTCATGGACTGGGGGGATTTTCCCAGGTAAAAATATTGAGCAGAAGTGGACCGATTTTAAAGGGATATTTAAAAATTTTACATTTCTAAATATTACTTTGGGAAACAATTAATGCCCAGGGAAAAAGGAATGGAAAAAAACAAAAAGGCTTTTAAAATTGGAAGGAACTGAACAAGCTTACAGGGAATATAAAAGCTGTAATAGGGAGAGCAAGAAAGCAGTTAAACTAGCTAAAATAGAAAGAAATATGGATAGCAGAATAACTGGTAGTACTAGGATCACTGGGGAACCCAGATATAACTATGAGGGGCCCCTATCCCTGCTTCATCCACAGTGGTTACTAGAAGGAGGCTATATCTCTCATAATAAAATAAGAAGATGGAGCCCCCCCTGGGTCCAGGCCCCCCTTGCGGTTGCTCCCCTCCGTCCCCTCTAGTTATGCCCCTGCAGAAGCAAACAAAGTAAGTTTAACCACAAAATGTTTTTTAAATATATCAATAGTGAAAAGACGAGGATGGTTATAGAGGATGCCGAGAAGGCTAATATGTTAACTAGGGGACTAGGGACTATAATGATATAAAGGGTGTAAACAAGGAATATTCACTCTGGCTGATTAATATCAATAAAGCCCCCAGTACCGGATGGAATACATCCTCTGATCTTAAAAGAGCTTAGTCCAGTTTATCTAGACCACTGTTTCTTTTTTTTTTTCCCAATGATTTTATTGAGCGATAACAACAAGATAAGTATGGTACAATCTGTTTCAAACATTTTGTTTACAAGGAGTATCATTTGAAAGGTAAAGTGTAGCTTTTTTTTCCCCTTTTTCGTTCAACTTAAAAGTATATAAAATAAACATGAATATAAAACAGTTTAACAGCAGGTGGTGGTACAGTTTTTTTCCTTCTTTTTCCTTCATCCTATTACACTGTTCCAATGCTCCCTCTCCTTTCTCCTCTGTGACCAGTTTCTTTTTTTTTGTGTTGTGGGTGTGGTTATTTGTTGAATGTGCACGTCATAAGGATTGCAGGGAGGGGAGAAGAATATAAAAGAAAAAAAAATTAAAAAGTAAATAAATAAATAAAAAAAAAAAGGGGGGGTGTAGGTGAGTGAAGGGGGAAGGTATTGGGTGGGAGTTTCGGTTTCGGTTTCTTTCTTAATTTTATAAAGAGTGGATGAATCGCAGCTTCAGTATCCATGGGGTCCAGATTTTCTCGAACAATTTAGTTGTGCCTTGAGTGAGTGGGTTTAATCTTTCATGTTGTTGGTGTGGGTGTTCCAGCTATTTTCCCATGTCATTATTTGTTGTGCGTTGATAAGGTTGGCTACGTATGTGATGTTTTTATCTGTTCAATTTTCCAAGGGGGTTGTCAAGTCCCGGGGGGGAAGTCTGGGTTATGGAATATGGTGGGTCATTGTGGAGGTTGGGATGTGACAGTGTTCTCCCAGAATTTTTCCAGCGCCGGTGGCATGAAAAGTAGCCGGGTGGGGTGGGACGGGGAAATGTGCACTGCATCATGCTCATTATATAGGACAGGGATGTCTAACTTTCATCCCACTAGATGTTTGAAAACTATGACTCCCAGCATTGCTGTTGTAGAATGCAGAGTTGTAGTCCTTCGAAGGTAACCCCATGTAACAAGGCAGCACAAGCACATGTGCCAACCCTTTTGTGGCCCTGGGGATCTTGGAAAAGCTAGTAAACATGCCAATAGGTCATTTTTTACTGACCTATTAGCACCATTAAAGGGTATCTCCACATATATTTCAAGGTTTAGGCATCTAGTTCTATTGAGAACAGGAGGTAAAGGAGCTGTGCCTTACCTTCCGTTCTTCAATAGAACAAGCAGGAGACTGGTGAGCAGTTAGGAAACTTCCCGCTCGCTCGCTCCCGTGGCTCTTAGTCTGAAAGGTCCCGACGGACCTTGTCTTCTATGGGCATAGATCGCGCATGCGCATAGAAGACAAGGTCCGTTGGGAACTGTCAGACTTCAATAGAACTAGATGCCTAAATCTTGAAATATGAGTGGAGATACCCTTTAAACCTAGATCTAAAGTTCTCTCAAGGAATTTTTTCCAGCGCCGGTGGCATGAAAAAGTAGCCGGGTGGGCCGCCCGGCTAAAAGACCCTAGGGAGAACACTGTGTGAGCTTGTATGTTCTTGTTAGGTTTTCCCATATATAGATCGAGTGTTGGATGTAAGGGTTGTCCAACCACGGTTTCACTGTTTCTTTTAGGTTTTTGGTCCAAAGAAGATTGATGATGGGGAGGGGTGAGTGATGGCTGATTCAAGTTCTTTCCATCTTATATTGGGATCTGTTGTGTCCATGTAATGGTTGGGCTAGGCGGGCTGCCTGATAGTATTGTTTAAGGGAGGGTGGGCCGTAGTAGTGTGGGGGATTATAGTTTTGGGGGTGGAAATGCCTTTAAAACAGTTGTGGTGGAAGTTGGGTTTATTTTGTTTATTTTTTTTGTGGGTGATGTACATTTGTTAAGGATTTTGTAGTTTTTCTATTATGGTATTTAAGGAGCTTTGTGCATATTTTGAAATATTTCTGACCAAGTATTCCAGTCTAAATTGGTTTAGTGTGTGCTCCAGTATTGCATGTGGGTGGTTTTATCCTGGTGTTTGAAGTTAATTAATGAATAGATGTGAGGTTAGTTTTTTTTCTGTTGTTTTTTTTAGGCATATCTCTCGAGCGGTTTCGTGTTCCCCCCCCCCCGGTTGAGGATTGTTGATTGGGCATCCTGTATTATTTTATGTGAGAAGTGGTGAATTTGTGTGTAGCGAAGCCATTCTGTTTGGGGGAGTCTTAGTTGGGATTGAGCTATTTTCCCATGTCATTATTTGTTGTGCGTTGATAAGGTTGGCTACGTATGTGATGTTTTTATCTGTCCAATTTTTCCAAGCGGGTTTGTATGTTCTTGTTAGGTTTTCCCATATAGAGATCGAGTGTTGGATGTAAGGGTTGTCCAACCACGGTTTCACTGTTTCTTTTAGGTTTTTGGTCCAAAGAAGATTGATGATGGGGACGGGGTGAGTGATGGCTGATTCAAGTTCTTTCCATCTTATATTGGGATCTGTTGTGTGCCATGTAATGGTTTGGGCTAGGCGGGCTGCCTGATAGTATTGTTTAAGGGAGGGTAGGGATAGTCCTCCCTGTGTTCTGTTGCGTTGTAGTATTGCTTCTGAGATTCTGGGTTTTTTGTTATTCCAGACGAAGGTTCGGATAGCTGTTTGTAAGGATTTAAGATCGGAAGGTGGGACTGTAGACTACTGTTTCTTATCTTTTCAGATTCCCTTTTGTCTGGTGATGTGCCACTGGATTGGAAAAAAAATGTAATACCAATATTCAAAAAAAATTGTCGTTCCCAACCTGGTAACTATAGACCTGTAAGCCGAACATCAGTGGTTGTTTGTTACGGGATCATATCCTTGACTTTGTGTACAGGACTGATCTTATTAGTAGCAGCCAACATGGATTTATGAGAAATTGATTGTGCCAGAAAAATTGAGCAAGATTCTGGCATAGCAGTAGATACTGTGCCGCATAGGCGACTAATGAATAAACTGAGGACTGTTGGCCAAAAAAAAAACATTTGAACATGGATAATTAGTTATTGGATCGCAAACAGAGAGTGGTGGTCAATGGATAAACCTCTATGAGGGTTAAAGTTCTAAATGGAGTGCCTCAGGCAGTGGCGGCTCTAGCTCCAGAGTTTTCCTGGGGCACAACATGGGCACAAAGGCTAACGAATGGGGCACATTAAAAAACACCAAAAATCTTTGTCAGTATAATGTAAGGTACACAAAACAGCCATTTCACACCTTACAGTTAAACTGTATGTGTTTTTAACTGAGACATTTATAGAATTAATCTACTACAGAAGTTGAAGCATTGCCTGGCTACATACAGGGCAATGCCACTGTCTGTCCATCTATATATATCTGTATTTCTATTTCTGTCTGTCTTTCTATCTGTCTGTCCAGTCTATATATGTATCTCTCTTCTTTCTCTGTCTGTCTATATCTATCTTATTTTCTGTCGGATAGATAGGCAAATAATAGATAGATAGATGTGGAAATAGATAGACAGACAGACATAGAGAAATAGATAGAGAAATATATAGAGAGATATAGAAAGAGAGAGAGAGAGAGATATGGAGATAAATAGATGATAGATATAGACATATAGAGAGATAGAGAAATAGATAGATAGAGATAAATTGATAGATATGGAGAAATAGATGAAAAAGTAATAGATAGATAGACAGATAAATAGAGAGATAGAGATGGAGATAAATAATGATAGAGAAATAGATAGAGATAGGTAGATAGAGAGCTAGAGAGTATATAGTAGTTAGATAGATATGGAGATAGATAGATAGATATGGAGATAAACAGATGATAGAGAAATATATAGACAAACAGACAGACAGTAGATAGAGAAATAGATATATAGTAGATAGAGAAATATATAGACAGACAGAGACAGACGATAGAGAAATAGAGAGATAGATAGACAGAGAAATAGATAGATATAGTAGATAGAGAAATAGATAGATATATAGTAGATAGATAGATAAATAGACAGACAGACATACAGTAGATAGAGAAATAGATAGATAGATAGATATATAGTAGATAGATAGATGATAGATAGACTGACAGACAGTAAATAGAGAAACAGATTGATAGGGAGATATATAGTAGATAGATAAATAGAGAAATAGACAGACAGACAGCAGATAGAGAAATAGATAGATAGATATATAGTAGATAGATGATAAATAGATAGAGAAATAGATATATTTTTTAAAAAAAAACCCTCAAAACATTACTTCCTCTGCATACAGTGCTTGCACCTTGCATTGCTGTGAGTGATGGTAGTGTCCAGCTGCTGCCTGCTTACACTGTCACATATTCTGGTCTCCAACTGCTGCTGCTCTGATCAGAGAGACGAGAGAGGATGTTACAAACTTCTAATTTGGCATACTGGCCCCTGTCCTGTACGGAACTCCACTTCCTGCTGTTAAGTCTTATTAAAGTTTGTTTCTTTTAAAAAGGGGAACTTTTTTTTTTAAAACAAACTTTATTTAAAACTTACACTGCCCGGCCGAACACCACAAGATATTGGAAAATCAGGTGTAGTTTGGAAGGGGAGCACTGTGGGGGGCACTGCATCTCTGAACTGGGGCACTGGCCTCAGGGTTCCACTGGGGCCACTTCTTTTTAATCTGTTTATAAATGACTTAGAAGGGGGCATTGAGAGCAAGGTCTCTGTCTTTGCTGATGAAACTAAACTATGCAGAGCTTTGGAAACTTCAAATGATGTGAAATTGTTGCAAGCTGACCTAGATAGATTATCAAAATGGGCAGCAGAATGGCAGATGAGATTCAATGTTGATAAATGTAAGGTGATGCATTTGGGGTTTAACAATCCTGGTCCCACCTACACCGTAAATAACTGTGTTAAATGAATCTCTACTGGAAAAAGATTTGGGGGTTCTGGTAGATAACAGACTTAGCAATGGCTAGAGATATCAAGATATTGTCATGTATAAAGAGGGGAATAGATTCAAGAGAAAAAAATATTATTCTCCCTCTTCACAAGGCACTGGTAAGGCCTCATTTGGAATATGCGGTGCATTTTTGGAATCCCATATACAAAAGGGACATCTTGGAAATGGAACCAGTTCAGAGAAGGGCAACTAAATTAGGGGAATGGAGGGGCTTGAAAATGCAGGCAGATTAGTCAAGTTAGGACTGTTTACATTAGAGAAGCAACATTTGTGTGGGGATATGATCACTTTATACAAATATATTAAAGGGCATGTCCACCCCCAAAAATGACTTTTCACCAATAAGTTCCTAAGCACTCACCCTCCCGAGTCGCCAAAACCGTTTTTCCAAAAATAGATTCCTTTGCCCGTTCTTCATGTTTGTAAAAATGCGGCCTGGCTCCCCCATTCATGTCAATCAACTTCGTGCACGCGCCTTTGCACATTCAAGTCTCGCGGCTGAACTCTCATCTCTCCATTTCCGTGTGCCCCCCCGCCTCTTCAGTGCGTAATGCGGAAGAGACGCGGAAGAGAAGTCTCGTTCCTACGGACATTCAGCCTCTTAAGCGCGCGGCCGAGAGTGAGGGAGACAAGGAAAGTTTGCGTATTTGTGCAATACGCGCCAATGCGCATGTGCGAACCCTCGTCAATGCGAGTTACAAGACGGTTGCCTTTCCGTCCATCTCTGCCTCCTGGTGTTCGTTTTTTGCATGTTTGCAGTGTACATCCTCAGCACCCAGAGATCTTTCTTAAAAACTGTAAGTGCCATGTTACCAAGCAGGATGTTGGCTGTTAATGCTAATGTTATAGTTTTGGGGATGGACATGCCCTTTAATGGGACATACAGTAAACTCTCTAAAGCATTGTTTACTAATCGGTCATATCAGAGGACACGTGGAAATCCGTTAATATTGGAAGAAAAGAAGTTTCATCTTCTGTGGAACTTTCTTCCAGCAGATGTGGTAATGGCAAGTTTACTGAATAGCTTTAAAAATGGGCTAGATAAGTTTCAAAAATAAAAAACATTGAGATTTACTGGTATTAATAAATATACTGCAGTTCTGGTTGTTCCAGGGATACTTTCCCATTGCCATTTGGAGTCAGGAAGGAATACCTCCCCCCTTTTAGCTGTTTTTTTGCCTTCCTATAGATCAACTGTTAGGTACGGTTAAACAGGAGGGTGGACGTTTATCTTTATTCAACCTCAATTACTATGTTACTATGTGATTTATTTGGATTTTGGAAAAGCCTTTTATACTGTATATCACATAAGGTTAAGGAACAGTGGTCTTAGCCTTTCTATTTGTACTTAAATTGAGAACTTTGTTTCTCAGGCGTTTGTCCTGGATCTGGTGCTCTTTATCCTATTTTTATTGTTCAATAGGTTTTTTTTGTACAAATTTGTAATAATAAATACATCCATACAGTTATAATAGTGTTTTAACATTAACATTTTATTAATCTAAATCTAACTGTAAATGACATTGTGTCAGTGTCTTCTTCTTTGCCTTTAGTCCAAGGAGAGAGGTGGTAGTCCCAACTCATTGTTTAGTTCTTGAGTCATTAATATACAGAATAATATAAATGTACAAATTGGGTTTAGTCTTACGCACTCTGATAAATGTGAAGTGTAGGTACTGCAGAGCCACAGACCATATCTTATGAAAGTTTTAACCTATTTTTAAATGATCTAGTGTTAGGTATTGAGAGTACTATATCTGTGTTTGCTAAAGACACTAAAATGTGCAGGACAATAGGCTTAGTGAAAGGTGATTCCACCTTACAAACTGCTTTAAATAGACTTGGGAATGGGCCAACAAAATATAAAATTTAAAATTTTAATGTTGAGAGATGCAATTATGTATTTGGGTAAAAACAACATAAATGCTAGTAATACTATAAATAGTATAAATAGTTATACTGTAAATAAATAGTACTAGGAGTTGACTCAATAGAGTCCTAAATAGAGGACTTGGGAGTTAATATGGAAAATAGACTTAGTAAGTCTAAGCAGTGTCTGCTAAAGCTAGCCATACTTGGCTCAATCTCGTGCATTATTGTGCAAATTATCAATACAAGAACTGATCAAAAATGTGCACACAGCTTTAAATAGGGAAACTACAGTGAAAATTAGGGACTTTCAACTGGAATTTGTCTGCAATTACTCAGATTGCTTCATGGATTTAAAAAGCATGTCCAGTCACCCCCCCAGAAAAACATATTTCCTCAAAAGCCGGACCCCCTGAAACCCTATTTTTACAAAACTTACCCTACATTTTTGGAAGAAGCTTGGATGTGTAAGCTCGTGAGTAGCTCATAAAGCCATGAAAGAGAGACACAAAGAGAAGAGGGACCAGGTCCGTTTTTTAGGCTCTGTTTAGCTGTAATTTGTAACATTGTATTTAGTAGAGAGCCTTAACTCCACACACTCTACTTCGCAACAAATGTTGCAAATGAACTGAAGGAAGGAGGGGGGAGGATCAGCTCAGCTAAAAGTACTGAGGAGAGCAGTTCTAAAATGCCAGGTAAAAGCTGCTGCAGACTTTTAATCAGTGGCCCCCATCCACTGAAACCTATCCTGTCCTTCCAATCAGTATTTCATTAGTGGCCAGTGTTGCTGCATACACACAAATGTATACATGTCCGCCTCACTTGGTACAGCATGTGCCTCTTACCAACTAGTAAAGTGTTCCACTATAAAGAACAGTAGCAATGGAGTGTGTCAAAAAGAAACCCAGCTGTAGTTTGACAGGCCAAGTTTATTTTTTTTAATGGGGAGGGCGCACGTAGGTGGCAGGGCGCCTAGGGCACTAAAATGGCTAGAAACGGGTTTGGAGGATGTCCTCTTGGGGGTGGACATTCCCTTTTTATATTGCATTTGCAGTTATACATAAATCCCAATCAGTCTTTTTGTTGATTGACATTAAGAGCAGCTATTTGTTGGCTATAAAAAGCACTAAAAAAGCTGAAACTGTAATTCAAGGAACTAGGTGTGTTGTGATCTGCTGCATTTTTCTAATGCACAAAATTGCTGGAATTGAACACAATTGGTGGAATTGTGGAATTAAGTAACAGTGGATATTTTGGTTTGACCAACCGCTAATCGATCGCGCCGAAATATCAGACCACGCGTACATAGCCTTAGGACTCCTGATGTATTTTATCATGCTCATAAAGCAACAAAAAGTTTTTGTGTGTAATTTACTGTATACCGAGTAAATTGTGGCCAGGAATATTTTTTTATGGAATGAATGGTATATCTATAGTCATTTGTTAACTGTAAGGCTAATTACACTCGGTATCACCATGATATTTCTGTTGTTTGCAAATTTTCACTGTGACTAATATTTTTATTCTCTAATAATGTCGCTTGGTTTGCACATTTTTGTACTTGTGCTAAAAGTTATACTAGTCTTCAACTCTTTATAGAAAAGCAGTCAAAGATACTAGATAAAGAGTATACCCTATGTAGGTTAAGTGCAAGTGCCAGTATAAGTCTAATAACATGCAAAAGAGACAAAGAATTCTGGGGTGGAAATAGAACAGATTTATTGGAGAAAGAAGGTGGTTTTAAAAGGGTTACCAGGGGAAGTATGGGATATAAGGCTGGTTACATACAAAGGGATATTTTGTCCTGACCAAGCATTCCCTATAAGCGAGTGCACGGCTGGAACCAATGCCTGTGGGCCACAGCAATAGCGTCCGTGGCCGACAGTTCACGCAACCGATTGTGTAGTCCCATAGGGGGCAGCACAATCGGCCGTAATTTACCAATACGTCCAATCACGCGTTCATCCAATCTGGACAAACGGGTGACCGACATTGGTCATGGCAGCGGGCAAAAGAAGCAGATTTTTTCGCCCAATCTACCGATATGCAGAAGTATCGGTCGACTGGGCCAAAAAAATCTGCATGTGTGCACCCAGCCTTTAGAGTAGGGTTGCTTCTTTTTTTTGTTCAATAAATTTTTATTAAATTTTCATTTCCATATATTACACATTTTACATAATACTTTCAATAACAATGTTTAAATTGATTACTATACTGAATTGTTCTTTATCAATACAGTTTTTAATAATAAAGTTGTTCATGTTCAATATAATTGTTCTTGTGATTCTTTTGGGATTTCGGGTAGGTTCACTGTCTTCATTCGTAGTTTGCTCCTTTTAACAGCTACGGGCGGCACTGCCGAGGGGGACCATCGGTCCGTGCAATTACATTTTTGGCTTTGGGGGGGTTCGTAATATCCATATATCCCAGACTTTACTCCATTTTTTAAGATTATTTGTAAGTACATGTGCTGTATACTCATTATCATGTATCCACCATATTTTTGCAGTTAATATTGCTTTTGTTAGTTCTCCTCACTTCCAAGTACTAGCTATAATGCTTCTTGTTGCGGAGCAGATATGTCAAGACAAGAGGTTATCTTGTCTATTCATATTTTTCATGGGGAGATTAAATAGAGCCGTGAATGGTGAAAGTTGAATATTTGTTGCAAATGTGTCTTGTTGTATAATGGAGCATTGGTCCCAAATTTTTTCAGGGCATGTCCACCAGCAGTGCAGCTGATCAGCTATTTGGCCACATCCCCTAAAACATAAATTTTATAAGGCAGGGTTGATTTTATGTAAAAAGTCCGGCGTGACATACCAGTCAGATAACATTTTATATGTTTTTTCCTTTACTATTATGTTTTTGGAGCAAATTGCTGAGAATTTATAGATAGAGACCCACTGGGCTTTATCCAACTCTTGATTTAATCTCAACTCCCATTTTGAGGATGAGAGAGATTTATGCAGAGATTCAATAAAAGTTCTTATCGTTAAAAATGGTGCTAATTTTGCCCCAACCAATCAGATCTTTTTTAACATTTGAAAGCTAACATCTGATTGGTTGGGGCAAAATTAGCACCATTTTTAAAGATAAGAACTTTTATTGAATAAACCTGTTAGTTTATACAATTGGGAGATAGATTTATTTGTTGATTGGGACTTTCTAATGAGAACTTAAAAGTGAGTGGGAGTAACATTGTTACTTTTAGTTAGTGTGGATCTGATATAGTGTAGAATTCGTATATATGAGAACCAATGGTTTGGTGGTAGTTTAAACTTTTGGACTGCTACTTCCCATTCCATTAGAATTCCCTGTTGATTAAATAAATTGCTTATTTGTTGGCTGTGTCTAGCTTAAAGTAAGGTGTATAAAATAACAGTTGGTACAATGAGGATATGTGGGTGAGTTCATGTCGGTGAGGTATAACGTAGCATTAAGCATATAATTAGTGAACACAGGGGTTACATCTGCAACTTTAAACCAGATACATATTCAGATACCACTGTCTCCAGACATTTCTTTGAGTCAGGTCATAGCCACGCTCAACTTAAATGGCTTATCCTGGAAACAATCAAACCTCATCCCCGTGGTGGAGACATCACCAAATCCCTGCTACAAAGGGAAACTTTGAGGATTAAGAGACTAAACACGCTTAAACCGATGGGTTTAAAAGATAATGTCAATATTGCCTGCTTTAACTAAAAGTGATTCAATTCTAATTCGCTCTCTTTGTTTCTTTTCAGATATTGAAAAGTCTGCTTATGACAGTCTGTTTCATAGTGGGTAAGCCTACATACAATAGTTATGATACGGCTACTGTTACAGTTACTTATGCAGACATTTTTCCTTGAATGTTTTGCCTCTATTTTTGTATATTTCTATTTGCCTTTTTGGATGCAATGCACATCCTCTGATGGACTTCATCAATGCCCCATACGGTGTTTGGATATGCCATACCAGTTGCCCTTTACAAATTCATGTTTCTCCATAGGCCCTAAGTGGGCAATGTGTGGGGCTTTCTACTTGTGTCAAACTTTGTTTACTGGTAATGACCAGTCTAAAGAATGGACTACCAAGGAAGGACTTATTACCCATGAGCCACCAAGACCCCTGTGGAGTCATGGGATTCTACCTTTTATGCGTGATGTCACATATGCACTAGATGGGTGGACTTGTTTGGTCCTCACCACTTGTTTTGCTTGAACTTAGGGGATAAGATATTGTGTTCACTTCCTGGTAATACTAT
Organism: Hymenochirus boettgeri; assembly: GCA_019447015.1. Classification (NCBI taxonomy): domain Eukaryota; kingdom Metazoa; phylum Chordata; class Amphibia; order Anura; family Pipidae; genus Hymenochirus; species Hymenochirus boettgeri. Next base: position 293,071,518 of record CM033469.1, read on the forward strand.
CTATTGTTGGAGGTGGAGCTTTGACCTCACTTCCTGTTCTACTTGGTGGGGCTTTGACCTCACTTCCTGTTCTACTTGGTAAATTCAATGTTCACTTGTGGTTGGTACACTTGAGAAAAGGGTTTTACACCCGAAACATGTAGTGCATATTGCACTAATAAACCTATTTGCAGCTTGAATGCCCAGAGTCTTCACTATATTTTGTTGGCATTTGATGGTGCAACAACATGAGCACTAGAAAACCAGGGGCCCTGCCTCCCTGCCCTCAGGGACCACTATTTGAATATTACCCTCTGCTAAGGTTTCCATACAGAGGGCAAAAAGGAGGGGAGATAGCGGGCATCCATGTCTCGTGCCGTTACCAATGGTGATGTATTTAGAAGCGTATCCCATATTTCTAATTCTTGCTTTCGGGTAGTTATAGAGTCTTAGAATAGCCTGTGTTAATAACGTGGGGAATCCAAATTTTTCCAAAGTTAGGGATAAGTATGTCCAATCGACCCTGTCGAAAGCTTTTTCTACATCCAAAGATAAAAACATTGAGAGGGTGTTCCCCGACAGGGCCGATTGGAGTACCGTTAATGCTTTTCTAATACCATCAGTGGTCTGTCGACCCAGTATGAAACCCGTTTGATCATAATTAATAATAGATGGTAGTGTTGTTTTGATTCTATTGGCCAGAATTTTCGTGAAAATATTTAGATCCACATTTATTAGAGATATTGGGCGATAATTTGTAACCTGTGTGGTGTCCCTGTTCGGTTTAGGGATCACCACTATGTTACTCTCCAGCATATCAGGTGGGAATGAGTCTTTACCCTGGAGAATTGCATTATAGAATTTGTAGTAGTAGAGAATTGTACCGTGTTAGTCATAGATGAAAGTAAAGACATCTTGGATAAAAAATAATACCTTTTATTGATTGAAACTAAAATGATTGAAAATGCAAGCTTTAGGAGCACTAGGCTTCTTCCTCAGGCATGATACAATACTGAATCTTGTAAAGCACTCTATTTTATACATACTAGAAGAAAAGGCAGCTAGAAAGCTTAGGGAGAGTCAAAAGAAGCAAAAAGCACTTCACTGAGCATAAAAGCACCTTCTTATAACACAAGGCATCTTGCCGTCTCATGCTATATGAATAGCATTGCCCACAAAGCCTAAGAAACAAGAAGTAATTTCGTACTCCCATGTTTCCCAGAGTAAGGGGCGGTGATATGCAAAACACTGCTTTATGTCCCTTAGCTAATGCATGTGTCCAGAACCGCTGGCTAATAACATGCAATAAAGCTTAAAGGGCATGTCCACCCCCCAAACTAAAATTTTACCAACTACTGGCCCTACTGTACAAAAGAAAAAAATCCTTACCTTACATCCATGCTCCTTGTGGTTCTCCTGTTCTGCCTCTTTAAAGTGCAGGAAACTGCTGGGTAGGAGCTGTCAGTGCCTCTTCCTGTGCCTGTATCCTGGCTAGCCTCATCAAGGTATGAGTTATGCTCAGAGCCTTTTCCCCCCCTCTCCCTCCCGATCACTCCATTCCAAGAAGTAATTCAGCTTTAAAAGCTTTTGTGACAAAGCAGGGGATACCCTTCCACCCCCAACCGCTATATTCATTGCTCTAAAATCATTGTCAATCTCTACTTACAACTCCTCGATCCTGCGCTGTCTACAGTGAAGTCAGCCACGGCTGTGATTGGCTGCCTCTCAGCCAATCACAGCCGCGGCTGCCGGTCCGGCCCCCTGCTTGCAGTTCCGGCAGGCAGGGGAGCTGGACCAGAACAGCATAGGATTGAGGAGGTGTAAGTAGAGATTGAAAACGATTTTAGATTAATGAATATAGCGTTTGGGGATGGGAGGGTATCCCCTGCTTTGTCACAAAAGTTTTTATAAAGGGTGGATATGCCCTTTAATATATAGAGCCAATCATTTGACCTGCAGACACGACGTGTTTCGATCTTGTTAGATCTCGTCAGTGCAAGATACAGATTCATGGCTCTATGGGGTAGGACTTGGGCATACAGTAGAAAAGGCAGCTTTTCTCCGCCCCTTACTCTGGGAAACATGGGAGTAAGAAATTACTTCTTGTTTCTTAGGCTTTGTGGGTGATGCTATTTATAGCATGAGACTGCAAGATGCGTTCTGTTATAAGAAGGTGTTTCTCTGCTTTTATGCTCAGTGAAGGGCTTTTTGCTTCTTTTGGCCCCTCTCTCCCTAAGCTTTCTAGCTGCCTTTTCTACTGTACGCCCAAGTCCTACCCCATAGAGCCATGAATCTGTATCTTGCACTGACGAGATCGAACAAGATCGAAACACGTCGTGTCTACAGGTAAGATGATTGGCTCTGTATATTAAGCTTTACTGCATGTTATTAGCCAGCGGTTCTGGACACATGCATTAGCTAAGGGACATAAAGGAGTGTTTTGCATATCTCCGCCCCTTCTCTGGGAAACATGGGAGTAAGAAATAACTTCTTGTTTCTTAGGCTTTGTGGGAAATGCTATTCATATAGCATGAGACTGCAAGATGCCTTCTGTTATAAGAAGGTGTTTCTCTGATTTTATACATACTAGAACAAAGACTTTCTGACATTACACAGATGTTATCTTTTGCCCCCATGCCTGATTGGCAATGGCTGTCGTAAATAAAACAGTAAATGCACATTCAATGATCACACGCAGTAATAAAAGAATTAGCAAGGGTTAAACAAACAATCAGATACACTTCACCTCTAGTGTCCATGGAGGGTCTGGTATAAATGATATATTTATGGGTTTGGGTGGTTTAGAGGAATTTAGTCTGATTAACTCTACATGAAATTAAGATTAGAAACATAGTGACACATAAAGTTTAGATCTTTGTTGAGTCCAGAGTCCCAAATTTTTGTATAAGTTTACATTCCCATTATAACCACTCCTTTTGGGATCTGAAATTTCCCATGAGCACTGTGACTTTTAGGTCTTTCAGGCTGTGTCCTTGGCTGCAGAAATGGGCACCCACAGGGACATCTCGTTTATTGTTGTTAATTGTGAATCTATAAGAGTTCATCCTTTGCCTCAGGGTCTGTCCAGTCTCTCCTTCATATAGTCCTGAGGGGCACCTAGAACATAAAATCAGGTATACCACATTGGATGATTTGCAGGAAAAGGTTCCCTTTATTTCAAACCTATGTTGGGTTCCTGGTATTGGTATCCTGTCTCCAGTGTGGATGTACTGGCAGGTTTCACACTTTTTCTGCAAACAGGCAGATGTTCCATTTTGTGTGGGGCCTGTTAAGGAACTTTTTACAAGCAGTTGTTTTAAGTTGGGTGGTTGTCGGTAAGCTAAGAGAGGGGGGTCTGGGAATATTTCTAGTAATCTGTCGTCCTTTTGTAAAATGAGTTGGCGTTTCTTGGCGATGTGTAGTATTTCCATTTGGGGTGGTATGTAACAACCAGTGGGATACGGTCCTCCTTTTGGATATGTTTGTATTGTAGCAGGTTGTTTCTGGAGATGCTGGTTGCTTTCTTGATCTGTGTTTCTGTAATGGACTGACTGTATCCCTGTTTTGTAAAATCTTTTTTGAGCTGTTCCAGGTGCAGACTTCTGTCTGTAGAATCAGAGCAAATCCTGTTATATCTTATACCCTGGCTGTAGATAATGGAGTTCTTTATGTGTTTAGGGTGAAAACTGTCATTACTGAGGTATGTGGGTCGGTCTGTAGGTTTGCGATAGATGGATGTTTGTATTGTGTTTCCTTTAATCTGTATTATGGTCTCCAGAAAGCTTATTTCGGTAGGTGAATGGTTCATTTTGAGTTTAATGGTGGGGTGGAAATCATGGTATTTTTGGTGGAAGTGCAATAGGTCTTCTTCGCTTGCAGTCCAGATGATCAGAATGTCGTCTATATAGCAGAAGTAGGCCATGGGTCTGATGGGGCATGTTGAAAGAAAGTTTTCTTCTAAATTTGCCATAAACAAATTTGCATATTGTGGCAAATCGTGTTCCAATTATTATAGAATTTGGTGAGGTGTGGGAGTAGTTCTTTTGTGAAATTCCTGTAATATAGGGCTGTAAAGCCATCTGGCCTTGGGGACTTTAAATTCCTTAATTACCTCCTTTATTTCCTCCTCTGTTATATGTGTTAGCAATTTCAGTTTCTGTTGATATTGTGGGGAGATCTATATGTTGTAAAAATTGCGATATTTGGGCTGGTGTTGTTTCCGTATGTTTTATTGTTTGTCCGTTATACAAATTGTTGGTAGTACTCAGCAAATTGGTTTGCTATCCATTGTGGATCATAATGTAATTTGCCTTGTTTGTCTCTGATAGGAAGAAATGCATTAGCTGTCATTTTATGATTTAATTTGTTAGCAAGCATAGTGTCCGGTTTATTGCTTTTATAGTAGAATTTTTGGTTTGTGAATCTCATTGCTTTCTCTGTGATTATATTAGATAGTTCTTGTTTTTGTTTTTTTAGAAGTTCTGCCTCTTCATCCGACCAATCTCTACTCAGTTTTTTACTTCTGTTATGTATTGATTCTAGGAGATCTAGTATCTGTTTATTCCTTTGTTTTTTTTCTGTTTAGCTCCCATTTGAATCAATTTCCCTCTTATTACCGTCTTATGTGCTGCCCATATTATTGAAGGAGAGAGCTCAGGAGTTGTGTTTATTTCAAAACATTCTTCCATGGCTTTTTGTATTATGTTTACATCTTTTTTCCCAAGAAAGCATTGTCTCGTTTATACGCCAATGAGGTGGAGGTTTTGCTTTCATCAGGTTTTGGATTGTGAGCTGTACATATGCATGGTCTGACCATGATATTTCCGAGAGATGGATATCTGGGGAGTGAGGTAGCAATTGTGGAGCTAAAAATGCGTAATCTAGCCTTGTAAAAAGTGAATGTACCGGTGAGAAAAAGGTATACTCTCTATCAGTGGGGTGTAAAATTCTCCATCCATCCAGCACACCGCAAGCCTTTAGGAAAGAAGTTAAAGGGACACTAAACTCTCATAATTCGGAAAACCAATTATTTGCCATTCGTTTCTATTATTCACAGGGAGGTGAGAACGCTTATTCTCACCTCCCTGTGAATAATAGTACGCTCGGGGGACCTGGAACTTACCTTCGCTCCGCTCCGCTCGCAGCCGCTCCTTCACTGACAGCAACTCTGTCCCGATAGCTATATTAAAATCACCCATCATAATTAGTATTCCAGCAGCATTTTCAGTTATTTTATTAGTTGTTGTAAAAAGATTTTTTGTAGTATATTTGGTACATATACATTAACCAATGTTATTTTAGTGTTTTGTAAAGTGCCGTTGAGGATTATGAATCTGCCCTGTGGATCTCTTCTACATGATTCTTCAATAAACCCTAGCTGTTTATTCAATAGTATTGCCACCCCGGCCTTCTTTGCTGAGGTTGATGCAAAATATTGAATTGGATATTTCTTTCCCCAATATTTGGGTTCTTTTCCTCATTTGAAGTGTGTCTCCTGCAGCATTACAATATCTGGATTAGGATTTCTATAGTATTGGAGGGCCATCTTACGCTTTTGGTGGGTATTCAACCCTTTAACATTATGTGAGATTATTTTTAATTCGTTATTCATGGTGGGTCATGTGTATGAGTATATGCTGATACTTGAGAATTGTACTTACTAAAGCCGAGAAAAACTTGTGTGGAGTATTCTTTGTTAGTCCCCATGGAGAATGTAGACCCCGGTCCCCGGAAGGCACATCGCCCGGAGCAGTTCCAGTCCTGGAAATAGAATACATAGAGCCAAAATTGACGTTGATTATTCAATAGTTTGTTGTGTATTTTTTACTTTCAATCCAAACTTAACTAGTATAAACCCGTTACAACTTGCAAAAAAGAATAACTTTATACAAAGTAGATTAACTGTTAGCTGTTCGAAATATGCTTTTATAAGTGTTCTTATCTTTCTATGGGAACCTGGGTAAGGGAAAAATTCCTTACATCAAAATTGTGGTTAACAGGAATTGAGGTTGCATTTTCACATGGCTTGCATTTCACTTAAAAAAACGTTAAACACATAATTAAAAACTTTTAGACTTTTAAACTTTTAGATCTCCCCCCTCCCCCCATTCTCCAGGGCCTGGTGCATATTAAAACCACTTCTTTTCCTATGTGTTTTTAAATTTCTACTGAGGTCTAAGATTTTTATTCTTTGTAAATGTGGTGTAATGGTGCGGGTCCGCGCCATAGTCTTATAATGCGGTTGTTCTCCGTTATATATATTGTACATAGTTATTTAAGGGTAAGCTCAGTTTTTGCCCACTGTAAAAGTACTTGCGTTTGGTTATGAGTTCAGCTCATTAGTTGGTAACCATCCATAAGGTCCTCCTTGCAGGGTCACTGGGGTTTCGGCTGTACCCATGACCAAGTGCCTTTTGGCGGTGAAATCCTTGAAGGGGAAGTGCTGTGGGTCTGGGCTGGATCCTCCAGTTTTAGGCCCAATTTTTTTAGGAAGCCCTCTTGGTGTTCCATTGCGGTCAAAGAGATGACCGACCTCTGTGTAGAACCATTAGTTTAAATGGGAACCCCCATCAGTAGCGGATTTTGTTCTTTTGTAGCACATCTACAACTGGAGGGAGTTCCCTTCTTTTAGCGAGGGTAGCCGGTGAGAGATTTATATAGGCCCCTTCAACTTCCACAGTATCCATATTTCTGGCAGTCGCCATGATGGCCTCTTTGGCCTGAAAATAATGCAGTCTGCAAATTATATCCCTCGGAAGCTCTTCTGCAGTAGGACGCACTCTTAGGGCCCTGTGTGCCCTATCCATTAGGCAGTCTGTTTTGTGGCCTTCTGGTAGGATTTGGTGAAACAGGTTAAGCAGGTAGGTGTGTATATCCGTAACCTCCTCTGGGACCCCTCTCACTCTTATATTATTCCGCCTTGATCGATTTTCGGTATCTTCCATGGTGTCCCGAATTATTGAGATGTTGTGGCGGATCTCTTGGATTTCGATCTCAGTCTGTTGGCAGTAGGAGGAGAGGGATTCCGTGGTGTTCTCCAGTGTAGCGACCCTTTCCTCTAGTTGGGAGATCTGTCTTACCTCGTTTATAATTTTGGATTGCAAGGATTGTATAATCCTTTCTATATTGTGGTAAAGCGTCTGGAGATCTGCCCACGTTCAGGGTTCCGCGGTTTGCTTCCCTGGCAAGCCAGCGCCATCTTGGTTTGGCCTTGGGGTGTCAGGCCTGTTGAGAAAGTCCGTGATATCGCCCTTTATCTGCTGTTGGGCTTTCTTGGGACGCATCTCCACTAAGGTCTCTGCTTGGAAAAGTGGTTTTAGCAGGTGATTTGGAGTGTAATGCTGATTTTATAGCTTAATTTCGGCCGGGTGATCCAGAGCTCCTCACAGACACTTCCTCTCACATAGCCAGTCAGACTCTGCCCCCGAGTAGGATCGCTCCTTTCCAGTTAGTCTAGCCCAACAATGTGTTGCCTACCTAGTGCTAGGGTTCGACATTTGGTGGTTCATGTAGGAAGACCATTGGGTGGGACTGGGTGTGGTCTTGGTTCACATTGGTATAATTAATCCTACCTCCCTGTTCCAGGTACCTTTTGTTTTGATAACTCTAATATATTTTATATACATGTATGTAAGGTCATTTAGATGGTAATTGTGAGAAATTACACACATACATATATACCTTTTCTGTATGTAATATTATTCCACCACCTCATTGGTAGCTCCTAAAAACTTAATGCAATCTTCCATAAACATATAAATAATCTTATATTACAAGAAGGATCGTATCCCTGCTCAATCACTGCTTCTACATTTTAACCAGTTCTAAATTGTCTAATCTGTCATCATAGTCAATACTCCCCATTCCAATTATTATTTTAGTTGCCCTTGTCTGAACTCCATCTATTTCCAAGATGTCCCTTTTGTATATCGGTTTCCAGTCATGCACCCCATATTCCAAATGTGGTCTTGCCAGTGTCTTGTAATATTTTTCTCCCTTGAATCTATTCGCCACTTTATAAAAGAAAATATCTTGCCAGCTCTGGCCGTTGCTGTCTGGCACTGCTTGCTACAGCTCCCCAAATCTTATTCCAACAGATTTACCTAGCATCGAGCCATTTATAGTGTAGGTGGCACAAGGATTGTTAAACTCCAAATGAATCAACTTTCATTTATCAAAATTGAATCTCATCTGCCACTCAGCTGCCCATTTTGATAATAAAGGTCTGCTTGCAGCAATGGAACATCATTTGAAGTTTTCAAAGCTCTGCTTAGTTTTGTGTCATCAGCAAACACAGAGACATTGCTCTCTATACCCACGTCTAAGTCATTTATAAACAGATTAAAAAGAAGTGTCCCTGGTATAAAATCCTGGGGCCCTATACTTTAGTCTACATAGATATAGCTCCATTGACCATTACTTTCTGTATGCGATCCAATAACCAATTCTTAATCCATGTACGTTTTTTTTATTATAGGCCAATGGACCTCAGTTTATACATAGGTCGCCTGTGCAGCACAGTATTAAAAGCTTGAAGGCTAGGCCACACTACACCGCTTTGACGCATGGCAAAATGTGCACGCTAGTGTTGGCCAATTGGACTGACCACACTAGGCGTGCTCCCCTGCGTTGCACTGTGATCCGCTAATTGTAGTGCAATTGTAGTCCGATTGCGCAACATTTTGCAATCGCAGCACGTGGCATTGTGCACTGGAAATGCACACGCTACTACGCGTTAAAGTGTAGCCTCGGCCTTAGCAAAATTCCAGTATACTACATCTACTGCTATAACAGAATCTAAATTCTTACTTCGTCGGGCGTCCAGGCGGACGTGTGTACCGACCTTAAGGGCTATCTCACACTAGCGCGGTTCTCATGTGCTTACGATTGCGTTTTGGGATCCACATGAGAAACCCCCTATAACCCATCTTATCCCCAATATTTAATTGTCCAATATTTTCTGTCCTCATCTTTTTACTATTGATATACTTAAACATTTTGGGGTTGGCCTTGCTTTGTTCAGTTATCTGTATTTCATTTTCTATTTTAGCTCGTTTAATTGCTTTCTTGCAATTCTTATTACAGCTTTTAAACTCCATGTATCCTAGTTTTGTTTCTTCTGATTTCAAAATTCTAAAAGGTCATTTTCTTTCTTTCCATTTCCCTTTTTAACCGAGCATTAAGCCACGCAGGTCCCCGACTTTATTTTTTTACACTTGTTCCATAAAGGTATAAATTTAGAAATGTAATAGATTAATACCCCTTAAAAAGAAATCCACTTCAGTATCCTTACCGAAGAACATTTCCCCCAGTCTATGAGCAGGAGTGATAAAAATACTAAAATTAGTTTTCCTAAAGTTAAAAGTTTTTGTTAACCCAGTGCACTTCTGTTTTTGTAAAATATACTAAATGACAATATATCATAATCACCATTCCCAAAGCTTTTCATTACCTTCATCTCCATAATGAGCTCAGGGTTATTGGATATAACCCAATCCATGAATGTATCCTTTCTATTAGGAATTTCTACAATTTGTAAAAGAAAATGATCATATAGCAAATTAAGGAACTCAATACCATTTAAAGGAGAACTAAAGTCCCCAGGCAACATTGTCCGAATAGACAGAGCACATTCACAAACACACAACAAGCTGTGTCTCATCTCTCCCTTTGCTGTAGAAGCTGGGTGATTTATGAAAATAACCTGTGGGTACTAGGGGTCAGCTCCCATAATTCACCTTATCTGGGAACACCCAGCCAAGTGTACGCATTGTATAATTATTTAGGTACATCTTTGTTCATTTTTTATCTAGGTTTCTCTCATCCAATCAGGTAGATGTTTAGTATATTTGCTGTTTAGCCACATGGACCAGGTTTTTTGGAATGCAGGTATTGTGTCATTTAGTACATGAAATATTCTTTCATTTATACAAATTTCGTTGAGTCTGTCTATTACTCTGTTATGTGAGAGTGTTGCGGTTTTCCATTGTGCTCCAATCAGGATTTTTGCTGTGAGCATAACGTATTGTATAAATTTATTGCCATGTTTATTAAAGTTATCTGCTGGTATCCCTAGTAGGGCTATTCCGGGGTTTGTGGGCAGGTCTAGCCACATAGTTTCTTCAATTAGTTCAAATATTTTCTCCCAGTATTTTTGTACTGTGGGGCATGTCCACCAAATGTGGTATAGATCTCCTGTTTGTCTGCAGTCTCTGAAACAGAGAGGACTAATCGTAGGGTAAATTTTATTCAATACTGTTGGGACTTTGTATGTGCGATATAGTACCTTGAGAGCGGTTTCTCTGAGGGCTATATTAAGGCTACCCTTGTTGAGGTTGATAAATATTTCTGCCCATTGGGAGTCCTCCATCTGAATCTCTAAATCTGTTTCCCATTTTAATTGGAAATTGGATTTATTTGACATTGGTGTTGATGAAATCCATTTATGGATATATGATAGGTGTTTTTTCCCTGATGGGTTTTGGTAGCATAGATTTTCAAATTCTGTTAGTCCTTTTGGCTGTGTGTTGTTGTATTTATGTTTCGATATGTAGTGTTGTATTTGTGTAAGTTGGAAGATTCCTCTTGGTGGGGTTTTAAATTTTTCCCTAATCTGTTCTATGGTTGGCATATTGTTGGAGTTGTAGAACTGTACCATTCTGTGGTGGTTTACTTCTTTCCACCATTCAAAACTGATATTTTGGAATCCAGGTTGGAAGTCTGGTGTATGTGTTACTGTTTCCATCAGTGTGGGTGTGTTCATTAGGTGGTATTGTTGTTTCATTCTGTCCCATAGTTTAAGTGTTGTTAATGTTAGTGGACTGGTTGTGGTAGGAAGGTGTCTTTTACTTGGAGGTATCCAGGCTATGTTGTCTATTTGTTGTGGAGTGATAAGATCTGATTCTATTGTTACCCATCTGGGTGGTAGATTGTTTTCATGCCATGGTGGTATTTGTGATAGCTGTGCTGCTGCGTAATATTTGTAGATACATGGGACTTTCATTCCTCCCTGCTCAATTGGTTTTGTTAGTAGTTTTTTACTTATTCTTGTTTTTTTTTTTGGGACCAGATGAATTTATATATTTGAGTTTGTAGGGGTTCTAACCATGTTTTAGAGATCCCTACTGGGAGGGATCTGAATAAGTACAACAGTCTCGGGAGTATATTCATTTTGTAAGTGTGTATTCTTCCCAGCCAGGAAATATTTAGCTTATTCCATTTTTCTATGTCTCTTTGAATTGTTTTGTATAGAGGTGGGAAGTTTGATTGGTATAGTTGTTCTATGGATGATGGTAATTTCACACCTAGATAGCTGAGGCCGTTTTCTTGCCAGATTAGTTGGAAGTTCAGTGACAGTAGCTTTTTTTGTAAGTGTGTCATATTGATTGCGAGTAGCTCTGTTTTGTCCTGATTTACTGATAGGCCTGCAATTTGTGCCATTTTTTCTCAGGTCGTTAAATAGGTTTGGGAATGTGGTCATAGGGGATGATATGGTTAGGGCCATGTCATCTGCGAAGAGGCATATTTTGTATTGTTCCTTTTTTATTGTTATACCTCTAATATCAGGGTTTTGTCTTATGGCGTTTGCGACTGGTTCCATAGCGAGAATGAACAGTATCGGGGATAGAGGGCATCCCTGTCTAGTTCCTTTCTGAATCGTAATTGGTTCAATTCTGTTGGTTTGTAGGCGTAATATTGCTCTCGGGTTATCATAGTAGGCTTGTAGGATATTAAGAAATGTATCCGGGAATTGATATTGTTTTAGTATTGCCATGAGGTATTTCCAGTTTAAGCTGTCAAAGGCTTTTTCGATGTCGAGTGATACTATGCTGCCTGTTATCCCATTTTTGTTCATATATGATATAATGTTACAGATTCTTCTAATGTTATCTCCCGCTTGTCTTCCTGGTACAAAGCCTACTTGGTCCCTATGGATTATTTTAGGCAGGAATGTGTTAATTCTGTTTGCTAGTATTTTGGTTAAGAGCTTGAGATCCTGATTTATCAGGGAGATGGGTCTGTAGTTTTTTGTTTCTAGTGGTGATTTTCCAGGTTTGGGTATGTTATGCTTGCTGTGTTCATGTCTTGTGGTATTTTTCCGCCTTGTTGTAGGTTATTAAAGAGTTTTACTAAGTATGGATTAAGTTGTGGCTCAAGTTTTTTATAGTAGATTCCAGAGAATCCATCTGGGCCTGGGGCCTTATGTGGTTTAAGTTGTTTGATTGCCTGTCTGCTCCTATTTTGTTTTGCATGTCTTTGGTGAGTGTAGTAAGGGGCATAAATTTATCCAAAAAAGTATCAATTGCTTTTTTGTCGGGTTCGGTGTTTTGTTTGTATAATGATGTATAGTAGGAATGAAATATTTTATAGATCATTTCGGGGTTGGAGGTGTGTTGTCCTGGTTGGGTCTGTATTCGGGTTATCGTTGAGTTTTTGTTCTTTGGTCTAAGTAGGTTTGCTAGGGGTCTGTCGGGTTTGTTCCCTTTGTGGTAATAGAATTGTTTGATCCATCTTAACTTTTTCTCTACTTCGCTGGAGAATAATGCGTGTAATTCTTGTTTTTTAAGTTTGATTTGTTTTAGGGTTTCCTCATCTCCTGAGTTGGTATGTATAGTTTCTAGTTCGTGGATCTGTCTTTCTTTTTCTTTAATATGGAGTTGTTTAATTTTTTTTTGTTGTGAGGCAGTTTTTATTAATGTTCCTCTAATATAGGCTTTGTGGGCTGCCCATACCCATTGTATACCTGTTTGGCCCGTGTCGTTTATGTTGAAGAAATCTGTGATTTCTTTAGCTAGGTTTTTAACTGTGTTTTTGTTTGTCAAGAGTGATTCGTTTAGTCTCCAATGGAATGTGGTTGGGGTTGAGTTTTGTATGTTGAGTTCTATTTTTACTATTTTATGGTCTGACCAGACGCATTGTTCGATAGTTGCTTTTTCTGTTTTTTGTAAGATTGCAGTCGTTCCTAGAAAGTAGTCTAGTCTGGCGTAACATTTATGTGGAGGTGAGTAGTATGTGAATTCTCTAGAATTTAGATTTTTTTCTCTCCATATGTCTGTAAGGTGGAGTGAGTGTATTAAGTCATTCAGCTTTTTTTTTTTTTTTTTTTGCTAGATCCAATGGGATGTTGAAATCCCCAGCCACCAGGGTGTATGTTGTTTGTGTGTTTTTTAATTTGTAGAGTGTTTCGATCAGGTATGAATGTTGGTGTGTATTAGGCGCGTAGATGTTTAGTAAGGTGTAAGTTTGCGAGTTGATGGTACATTGAACAAGGAGGAATCTTCCCTCTGGGTCTGAGATTATGTTATGTGTTGTAATGTTTAGTGAGTTGTGGAATAGGATGGTTACTCCATTTTTTTTGGCCGGTCCCATTGCTGAAATATAGTAAGAGTAATGTTTGTCTAAATATTTTGGTGCTGATTTATTTGTAAAATGGGTTTCCTGCCAGAATATTATATGTGGTTTGTAGGTTTGATAATTTCGGAATGCTAAAGATCTTTTTTGTGCTATGTTTAGTCCTCTTACATTGTGGGATATACATACTAGGTTGATTTTCTTAGTCTGGTTGGTTTGCATAATTAGATGGTGGTAATTGCCTGTTATGTAGGTCGTGTCTTGTTGTTGTTATGTTACCCTTGTGTTTGTTGATATCAGGTACCCTAAAGACAAATGTTACTAAATCTTTGAACCTTTTCAGAAATGCAAAACAATACCGTTTATCATGGCTTTAACAGTCTAAATAAAATTACTATGAACAGTAAACAAGATTAAAATTAAAATATTAACCTTAGTGAGCGTCGCCCTTCTCCTATTTTGGAAAAGGGGGATACTCGAATTGGGGGTATCTCGTAATCTCCGTCTCCGAATATGATTATTTACTAATCCTGCTATTGGTTGTTTGTTAGGGAAGGCATTGTTGGGTGTTTATTTCTTATTAATGGTTGGGCTGTCCAAATAACGTCTGTTTGTAGTTCCTTATATATTTTGAGTTTAACTTTAGTTTAATTTTCTCTATTCCGAACCCTGTGAAAGTTCAGATTACGGTGTTGAGGCACTCGCATTTTTGAGTGCTCTTTTTAATTTTCACCCTTCTTATGGTTTGTTATTCTACCGTGTGTAGAAAATTCACGGTGATGGAGATGAGGGGAAGTTATGTTATTTGGACTGGCCCAATATCAGTATCATATACAAAGTGTTCACTTTCTATCCGCTTTATACAAAATATATACATAAAAAAAACACAAAAAAAAAAACATTCATAATGACATTATTTTTCATGTCAGCTTGTTTTAATAGAGCCGTATGGTATTTAGGCTTTTTTAGCTCTTTTTTCTTTCTCTTTTTTTTCCATGCCCCTTTTCAACTCAGCCTTAGCCTTAGTCTCGTGGATCCTTATTTTGTGGGTATAGTCTAGAGTATATCTAGGTTCAGCTGTTTCCGGTGGGCCTATGTGGCCATTAATTATAGAACCCAATGACTGTTACTTATCCTTCTGTCATTTGTAATCCATATCTGGTTCATTTGTAATCCAAGGGGTCCCTTTAGGGGTTAGTGGTCATGTTGTGTTTATCACGGCTTTAACAGTCTAAATAAAATTATCAATACTATGAACAATGAACAAGATTACAATTAAAATATTGACCTTAGTGAGCGTCGCCCTTCTCCTATTTTGGAAAAGGGGGATACTCGAATTGGGGGTATCTCATAGTCTCCGTTTCCGAATACGATTATTTCCTAATCCTGCTATTGGTTGTTTGTTAGGGAAGGCATTGTTGGGTGTTTATTTCTTATTAATGGTTGAGCTGTCCAAACAACGTCTGTTTGTAGTTATTTATATATTTTGGGTTAACTTTAGTTAAATTTTCTCTATTCCAAACCCTGTGAAGGTTCAGATTAGGGTGTTAAGGCACTCGCATTTTTGAGTGCTCTTTTTAATTTTCACCCTTCTTATGGTTTATTGTTCTACCGTGTGTATATAGTTCACGGTGATGGGGATGAGGGGGAGTTATGTTATTTGGACTGGCCCAATATCAGTGTCTTATACAAATTGTTCACTTTCTATCCGCTTTATACAGTATATATAAAAAAACAAACAAAAAAAAAACAAAAAAACCCAGAGCACTCAAAACAGAGCTTGTTTTAACAGAGCCATATAGTGTTTAAGCTTTTTAAGCTTCTTTTCATGCCCTTTTTCAACTCAGTCTTATCCTTAGTCTCGTGGATCCTTATTTTGTAGGTATAGAGGTATAGTCTAGAGTTTATCTAGGTTCGACTGTTTCTGGTGGGCCTATGTGGCCATTATTTATAGAACCCGATGTCTGTTACTTAACCTTCTGTCATTTGTAATCCATATCTGGTTCATTTGTAATCCAAGGGGTCCCTTTAGGAGTTAGTCTTAGTTTTTCTCGGGGTGGGAGTTTGTTAGGCAGTCTATGGGTTATCTATTTATAACCTGTACTTTCTGTCCCGAGTAAGATTCTTAAGGATTGTCTGACCCTATGTAATATTGAGTTCTCTTATCTCGGGATGTGTTGTCGGTTGTCTGGTCTATTGGGGTGTTTTTATTGTTTAGAAAGATACATAAAGATATATATGGCTATTTTTGGTCGTTATTCAGTCATGTTGTTGGATATTCATAGTGAACACCCGTTTTTAGGTCTTACTTAGTATGCACGGACAATATACTTATCGTTATCTGATGTTTCTTAAGCTCCATTTTGTTCGGTGGGGGGGATTTTTGTGTTGCTGTTTCCCCATTCCCTTCTGTTCTTGGAGGGTGAAGGATGTGGTAGTTCTTGCCATGTATGTTGTAGGGTCTTTCTGGGGGTTGCGGGGTTTGTTGGTGAGTGAGGTCGATCTTCCCTTAGGCCTGGTAATTGTAGTATCCGTGTTCCTTGTTCCAGGGAATCGATTGTGTGGTTTGCCCCATTCCAATTGAATTGTAGCTTGAAGGGGTAACCCCATCTGTATCTAACATGTTTCTCTGTTAATATTTTCGTGATTGGCCTCAGTGATCTTCTTTTCGCCAAGGTTTGCGGTGCTAGATCTGCGAATAGCTGGAATCTTTGTCCTCTGTATTCTAAGGCCGGGTTGTTTCTTGACTTTTGCATCAGTTTTTCCTTTGTGTCGTAATAGTGCAGTTTAACTATAATGTCCCTGGCAAGGTTTTCTGATGGTGGTTTGGTTAGTGCCCTGTGCGCTCGATCGCACTCCAATCGGTTTTCCGATTCTTCTGGTAGGAGATTTTGGAATATTTCTTTAACTACCTCTGTTGTGTTGGTGTGAGACTCGGGTATGCCTCTGAGTCGATTTTCCATATCTTCTAGTTGTAGGGATAGTTTGTAGTTTGCGACCTTTATCTCCTCTACTTCTGATTGAGTTATGGAGATTGCTTCTGCGGCGTTGTCCTTTCGGGCTTCCATATCACCGATCCTCTGTCCGAGGTCTCTGATCTCCTGTTGTAAAGGGTGGATTGCCGCTTGTAATTCCTCCTGGAGCATTGTGTCAGGAGTTTTTGTGTAGATTTGGGCGGGGAGCTATTTTCTGACTGCGTACCTCGTCTAGGTGAGTCAGGCTCTTCCTCATCCATTAGGCCTGTGTTTTTTGCTGTTCCGTGTTGGAACGCTTGTAGGGATTTAACTGCCGCTGCCGTTGTCTTTAGTTTCGGTGGCATGGAGGATGTTCTTGTATGCCTTTTTATCTTACGTTGGTGGATTTTTGCTTAAGTTTGCTCGTGTTTTCGGGTCTGGATAGAGGAGCAATCTCAAGGCATGTCTGCACTGGTTGCTGCTCACGAGCGCCCCCCGTTGTAAAGGCTTTAATTGTAGTTCTTGCACCACTACATGACACTTGAGAAAGGGTACTTGATACCCGAAACATGTAGTGGTGCAAGAACTACAGTTAAAGCCTTTTCAGCACAGCCTGTCTGAAGTGCCTCAATCTACCTGTTCTTTAATTTATATACGTATTAAGGGTAAGAGTAGAGACCCTGGTAGATTACTGAGAAGCCTTAGTAGCAGTAGTGGTCCAACTATTTATTGATGCATGGGCTGTGAGTTGTACTGGCAACAACATTGAAGCCTCCTTTGTTACTGAATCTATTACTTATATCTACTAAATACAAATAACTAGAGAAGAATCTTTCAATGTATAGGTATTCTGGGGGGGGAAAGCTTTCACATTAGGATTTTAAAAAATTAAGTTTAGTTCTCCTTTAAGGTGCTTACTCCAATCTATATCAGGAACAAGATAAAATCCAGAATGCACACCAGTCTTGAAAACAAAAAGTGTATTTATTGAACATGTGACGTTTCGGTGTCTGTACCATACCTTCTTTAGACGTTACAAATGGAGGATGGAGTCGCAAGGACACCAAAACGTCACATGTTCAATAAATGCACATTTGGTTTTCAAGACGGGTGTGTACTCGGATATATATATAAACCACTTGCTACGGTACCAGGAATAGCGCCCAGCAGATACCTACCTTTAAACAGGAGTTTCACAGAGATAACCTTTGTTTCTACCAATCTATGTCAGGGTAATTGAAACCCCCATTACCAGAATGTGCCCCATACCGGCAGCCTTCCCAACCGCAAATGGAGATAAATTTCCACCTCCTTACTGGCATTTGGTGGCTAATAACAGATCCCCACAAAATTAATTTACCTGCATTCTTGCTTCCTGTACACAGCTCCACACATATTCTTTCCATCTTATCGTTTATCCCATCTCTTCCATCTTTTACATTTGGCTTTACTTTTTTATTTACACTATCATGTCTATACAAGGATTATCCTTCCAAATTTACTGCATGTGAATCATTAAACCAGGTTTCCTCTATACCGATCACATCATACTTTTCTTTTAAAGCTATTAGTTCCCCAGTCTTTCCAGACAGAATTCTTGCATTTGTAAACATACATTTTAGATTATTTATTTTTACCCTTTGACGTACATGCCTCCCTATCATCTTCCCGCTCCCTTATATTAGCTCCCTGATCCTTTATACCTCTATCTACCACCTACACCTCACCTCTATCCAGACATCCCACCCTGCCCCTTCAGGCTTCCCAGGCAGGGTGGGAAAAGGGGGCGTGGTGGGGTGTGACATCACCAGGGGGCATGGCATCACAAGGGACGTGGTCATTGCTCTGGGAGGCAGGGTTATGGCATTCCGGGGGCGTGACTTGGGAGCAGACTCAATTCTCCTCTCGAGTCTGGGGTGGTCTCGCGGGAGACCACCCCAGAATGAGGGAGACTCCCCGACGATCCGGGAGGGGTGGGATACCTGGTAGTCCAAAATACACACCATCATACCTAGCTTAAAATTTCCTCAAACCCTTTAACCATCTTATCCCCCAAAACAGCTACACCATCATTGAGGTGCAGTTCATCCCTACTAAAGCCCAGTTCTCTAAAAACCTAAACCCCATTTCCTTACACTAACCTCTTAGCCACATATTGATACTCCTAAGCTCCTGTTGCCTCCCTAGCATAAAACATGGCTGCGGTATTATTTCTGAAAATACTACTCTGGAGGTCCCCACTTTAACTTAAGTAATTTCTAGGGACCTCTCCTCTAACTTTTCATTGCCACCAATGTAAACCAAGACATTATTCTCCCTGGAATCCATACTTCTCTTTATACAAGACAATATCTTGCTGGCTCTAGCTGTTGCCGTCTGGCACTGCTTGCTACCTTTTTGCTATCCACCAAAACTCCAAAATCATTTTCCAACAGAGATTCACTTAACACAGAGCCATTTATAGTATAAGCAGCACAAGAATTTTTTTAAGTCCAAAATGCATCACCTTACATTTATCAACATTGAATCTCATCAGCCACTTAGCAGCCCAATCAGAGCGCATGTGATCTTCAAAAAAATAATGATCGCGTGCACTCCAAAAGCTGATCACATTGCAGGTAATGTGGCCACCCACATTTTCATGCACTGCAATATTCACACGATAATGGGTTGCAATCGGTAGTGTGTGATAAAAAGGAGAAGTGTGGACTAGCCTTAAGGGGAGATTTGCAGAGCCACACATCTGGAATGGTCATGCTAACCCTTTTGTGACAACCTAACAAGAGTAAAGGTGGGTACACACGATGAGATATTTCGGTCCGATCGACCGATAGTTCAGTGTATCGGTCGATTGGACCGAAATTATTGCATCCGAATGTGCCCATGTCCGATCGACCGTTAGTCCGAATCGGACGATCGGACAGGGTGGAAAACCTTGTCCGATCGTGTGGTCCTCTATGGACCGCAAGATCGGTCGCGGTGACTATCGGACGCGGCTGCTTTTGCCACGACCGACAGTCCTTCCTTCTGGCCAACCGTTCGAAAGTATCGAATGGTCAGTCAGGAGGAAAAATCGCTAGGTGTGTACCTAGCTTTAGTGTGACTTTTATAAGGGAATTGCGGTGGCTGCGCCTTTTAATTTTGAGATGCAGCTGCCAAGTGGCAAATTTGTGCTAAGTTTTTTTTAAATACAAGTAAACAGTTGTGTAAAACACAAGGTATAAGGCCACAATGGAATCTACCCTGGGCTTTAAATGCAATATTATCAGAAACAATAAAAAAAATGCAATAAACATATAGAAATTGTTATGAGATATACATTACGGTATGTATGGTATATATATATATATATATATTTACCTTTTCTATAGTATATATACGTGTGTGTGTATTCTTCCCTACTTTTTAATGTATATTGTCTAAGCAATCAAAAGACATACCACGTCCCCCATTTACTGCTTTTAAGTGAGTCCTCTACTTCTAGCTTAGTTAAAGTGATAAAACTCCAAGTTAACAAACATGCCAATGAAAAGCCCTGTCGCACCTTTGCTGTGTCTACACAGATACTCCCTCCCCACGGTTGCCCAGTGACCCATCCCGGGCGCACCAGGAAGTACCGGCCCTTTAGTCGCGATGCATTGTGGTAGCTCCCTTCAGATCCAAGATGGCGGCCAGCAGGAGGCTGATGAAGGTAATGTGGGAAATAGGGCGGCTCTTTCATTCGGTTGACAGTATACTGTCGGGTTAAACGGAGTTACAGGCACTAACCATGTCTGTATCAATACCCAGAATTCCGCAGAGAGATTTACTATCGTTATTAGATTAGGCCCTAAAGCCTCGGCCTCACCCCGCGCCCCCGCCGGTCTGGCACTCCTTAATTATGTCACGGGAAAGCGGCGAGACAAGAAGGTGCATTGGTATTTGATAGGAATTTTTGAGAGTTTAGCCTTTCAAACGTTAATTGCTCGTTTGTTTTTATCCCAAACGCGATACGCGGGGAGATCCTGATAGAGCGGTAATCGCACCTTTAGAAAGGTTTGTCTCAGGCCGGAAGGATTCCGGATTCGACACCTACAGCCGTTATTTCCCTGGGAAATACTTCAGTGGAATGTCCATTGCGGTGTGGGGCCTTGTGTGGCTGACTGTACAGTTGTTTTGTTCATTATAAAATGGAGATCGTGGTAATTGGGATAATAATAGGGATGACAATTAGGAACTTTTCGTGCTGAGCAAATAAATGAGAACATACTGTAAGTTGAAAAAGTTGCTTTATCTTCTGAAAGTCCTGCCTTTAACTCCACACTGGGGTTCTCAAACTTAATGGGCTTCTATTAATTCCAGTCTGAAGACCATTCAAATGCTTGTGGATATAGTGTCAAATTCTAAAAATATGATAGTCATATCATACTAGTTTTATTTAACTGGGGGGATCTAGGTTTTGTTGTCTATAGACTGACCCCTTTCTATGCCACTTCATCTGACAAAAAAACACAGAAATTCTTAAACTCATTGAAATATGCTTTAGGGACTTAACTGCACAATAATTGTTTATATTTACCAATTTGTATCTCTTAGGTAAACAATTGCCAGGTAAAATATTCACATGCACACAAACCCCTTTAAAAAATGTCAGATTACAATTTAGGCACGCACCCAAATCCCTACTTTGCGTTGACTGCCTTCACTTCAGTATGTTCTGAGAGGAAGATCTTATTCTTGCTGTAAGGTACCTGTTCTCTTGTGTGTAGCAGCTGTCATTAAAGGCAGTGACAGTGTCGTCATGGTCATTGACCTACAGCTACTTCCATGTGTCTCTCCCTATGTGTCTGCGCTAGCTTTTGACAATCTTGTATAGGATGCAAATGAGCCACAAACCTGTGAGTTAGAAGCAAGAAGATGATCTTCCTCCTTGAATGTTCTAGAGAGAGGTAGGTATAGTGAAGTTGGGGTTTGAAGATCCTAAATTGAAATATGAATGGTGGATGATCTTGGTCTTTAATTTCTAGGTGTATTGGATACCTGGCTCCATAGGTTTTACTAGTGCTTCTTCAAAAATATTTACTGTTTTAATTTACTAAACCAATTATATTTAAAGAGGGCCTTTAAGGATCTGTACACAGGGAAATTTGTTTTTAAATTGGCCATTACTGGAAATCTACTCAACTGTACCATTTTTTTTGTTGATCTGTCCCCTATTTCTTTTGATATCCAGTCTGAAATATCTTACATTTCATCTGTCAATCAAGTGCCTTAGTATCATAAGCTCTTTGGTTATGTATATTATTGCTGTAGCTGGAATGGTGACAGTACGTGAACTGCATGGTGGGAAATTCCTCTTAGGGATAACTGAGCATGCTTGCTCTCACAGAGTCAGATAGTCTGGCAGGGAGATGGGGGGGCTGAGGTACTAAGCTTGAGCAAAACAAGTACTGTATTGAAGTCATGCAGCAACTCGCACATCAGCGTAAGTACCACTTGCATGTATTCATTTATAGATCAAAATGAGGCAAAGTTTTTTTACAGTGTACAATTCCTTTAAACACGTTTAGCTCCTCACTGGGCCTGTCCTGATTCAATTGATGAACAGCCTTTGGGAGGACATGCTTTGTCCTCTTATTGGTTGGCGTGCCTAGCCAGTGAATAGAGCAGGAGAACCGCCAGGTCGGTCGGGCAATCATCCCCGACCGCACGTCCGTTTTGGCTGATAAAGTGCTCACACACAGGCCGATTATTAGCCGAAATGTTCGTTCCTACACATCATGTGTCACACGTCGGGTCCCGTGATCGCACGTGTGTACGAACCTTTAATGGGTATTCCCAGCAAATAAAATTGTACACATCTGTACAGAACTCCCCCAAACCTTATTTTAACATTATTTTTTTCTGAAAGATGCCCCTGAAGAGACTTACCAGACCTGGTCCCTTGCCGGGGCTACTCTTCTCTGCTTCCTAATTGTGGCTCTCAGTTAAAGGCACTGTGATGTTACGCCCAGTTACCAGACAGCCTTGACCAGGACGTGCCTCACTGCTGCAGCATGTGCTTGAAACGAACTCGCAGCAGGAGGTGGCACCCAGGTGGCTAGGGAATGTGTCAGTTAAGTCTCTTCAGGGGCATATTTCTAACAAACGAAAAAAGTGCAAAAATTAGGTTGGGTGGGGTGCTGAACCTATATTTATGAAATTTTATTTCATGGCCGGTCATGCCCTTTAAGCTATTTTAATACATACATTTATGCACTGGACTTTGGCAGAGATGGATAAAGAGGTAATTGGGCCCTGGGCAGGACTGACTTTTGGGGCCCACGTGTTCTTGTATAGTATGGCTGTACCACTGAAGCGGTGGCCCCTGATAGTTCTGTGCCCTAGGCAGCTGCTTAAGTTGCTTTAATGGATAATCCTGCTCTGAAATTTGGGCAGAGAAGTACATAATAAATATTGCTTATCTAGGAAATAACATACTTTATTTTTTTTTTTAAATTTAAAATGTGGGAGTAGGTACAATTTTTTGAGGACTCCGGGTACCCAAAAATTGCCCAGACATCTGCTAGGTTCTTTTAGCTGTCCTGTTAAAATTAGAATTTGAATTTATTATAAAATCCGAAGCTTAAAATCAATAAGCTAGGAATACAGTATGCCGACTGTCTCATCTCTTATACTGACTTATCTCTGATAATATCCCTGTGAAGGTTTTCATTCATCCAGGTCATTGTATATATGTTGTATTCAGTTAGTTCAACTGGACTTAAAGTTTAGTTCTTGAAGACGTTTCGCTAGTCATCCGACTGGCTTTCTCAATTCAGAATGACTTGTACAAGAAGAATCTGTTGGCAATTATGTACACTGTAAAGTCCCAATTAGCATATCGCAGCCAGGTGTTAAGGATCTTCTGAATGCAAGGTGTCAAAACAGCATTGTACATGGCAGACAGTTGGTGTCGAACCCCCCCCCACCTCTATTCAGGTTTAAAGCAGACAGGGATACACAGGGTTATTCAATAAAAGTTCTTATCGTTTAAAATGGTGCTAATTTTGCCCCAACCAATCAGATCTTATTTAACATTTGAAAGCTAACATCTGATTGGTTGGGGCAAAAATAGCACCATTTTAAACGATAAGAACTTTTGTTGAATAACCCTGAAAGTGTTTTTTTGAAAATTCTTCTTAATTTCTCGGAGACCCCTGATACATATGGGGATGACGATGTTCTTTCTCCTCTCTTGCTTTTCCCCTTCACTGTTGGTATACGTGTTCTTTTCTTTCCTTCTACTTCTTTTGACAAAGGCCCAGTCTGGATATGCAAGGGCTCCTCTGAGCCCTTGACACCTTACCCTAGGTGTTCATATAACACCTGTTAGCCACGATGTAATCACGCCTTGCATTCAGAAGATCCTTAACACCTAGCTGTGATATGCTAATTGGGACTTTACAGGGTACATAATTGCCAACAGATTCTTGTACAAGTCATTATGAATTGAGAAAGCCAGTCGGATGACTAGTGAAACGTCTTCAAGAATTAAACTTTAAGTCCAGTTAAAATAACTGAATATAACATATATAATTCTAGATAATATCCTAAACAAAAAAAGGAGAAAGAAAAGTGAAACCAGTTACAGTTACGGTAATGTTATGTTTAAAACTAACTTTTACTTGGGCAGGACTAACCTAGGCTTGAATTTAAATAATTGGAATAGTGATAATTTAGTATTCTAAAGATAATTGAAAAGTTAGAATATACAATTGAATTAAGTTAGGTATCAGGTGTAAATGTTAACACTCTTTGGCTCCTGGAATTAGCCCAGCTGCTCTCCAGGTACTTTACATTTTAACTTTTTTCCCCTGCTTACAAATAGCTTGCGATTGGTATTGGACTAAATTTCTAGGTATTTCTTGAAACCCAAAAAAATGACCAAAAACAAGGGGGCCCCACAGGTCAGCTTACGTGACCATGTTCCCACTATGTTCCAGTCACGGGAGAGTGGTCAGGTTAAAAAAAAACCCAGGGAGTGCGGTGTTGGTAATATGCCTAATCTTCCTTATTTCCAATCTATCATTTAATGGCATGTCCAGCCTTAAAATAACTTTTAATTCCAGCTACACCTAAACCCCAGATTCGAATTATAGAAAACTTACAAAGATGCCCCTGAATGGACTTACCTGACCCAGTCCCTTTACTTCCCCCCCTGCTGCTATTGTGAGCTTGTTTTGAGCAAGAACAGCAGTGGGGTGCTTCCTGGTTGTGGCTGTCAGGTAATTGGGCGTGACGTCAAGTTGATTGAGTTGCACCGCAAAGCGTCAAGGGACCAGTTAAATCCATTCAGGGTCCTCTTTGGGGATTTTCAATAAAGCGAAACTGGGGTTTGGGTGGTAGGTGGTAGACATAGATATCAAATTTTTTTGAAGGCTGGACATGCCCTTTAACAATACACTGCAATAAACAATGCACTTATGTTGTAAATAATGTTAGAGGAGGGCTAATTCCCTCGAGACTTAGGTATAGGTCCCACTATGGGCAAAATGTACGTGATGCAATCTGTTTTTCAGGATCACATCTGCCCTGTGAATCATATAGTAATCCTGGTGTCCATGCCCCACTATCTGAGTTGTGCTCCGTTAATGGGGGCCTAAGCCTAACTTTTTGAATGAATGGCTACCAATAAATGCTAGATTGGCTTCTAGAATTGCAGGAATGTCTCCTTATGTTAGAAATTATTTTTCAGCTATGATTAACAGTGTTAAATGTAGTAAATATTTCTTTTTGCAGAAAATTGTTACAATAGAAAGAATTAAAGCTTCATGCTTTGATATAGCCATAAAACATCAGTAAACTATTTACAGCTATTGAAAGACATAACATATAAAAGGTAATGTCCTACTGTCAGAATAATCCTAGAGGATTCCTCAAGAGATTGCTAGGGGTTCCTTAAAATAGTCACTGGACCCCTAGTTGAGAAACTGATCCCGAGCAACCAATAAACATACAAACTGTGCCAATGAGAACTAGATATGTGGGCTATTAGTAACTGTTGAATAATATGGTTATCGCTATCTCAATACATGAGAACACCCAGCCTGAATCATACAGGAGTGAAAATACATTAAAAATGTTCTGCTTTTCATCTACACTTTAAGAAGTCATATTGGTTATATCTTTGGTGTATGGTATTACTCTTTTTTTTTTAAGCAGGCATTTGAATGGAGCCTTTCCCTTTTAACTTTTCTTGGGCAGGACTAATCCTGATTGAAGCAGTTTAGTAAGATGGTTCTCATTGTAGTTTTGTCAGTCTCGGTTGCTTTGGTAAATGTGCTAAATAAAAACAATATTTTTTCACAGACTTGCTTCCATTTTGGTAATGTAATATTTATATGTTAGAAATTATATTATTGCTGTATTGTTTTTATTGTACTGCATTAGAATGATATATCTAGTATTAGCAAGGAGGAAAAAAGGAAGCAAGTTATCCATCTTTATTTTGGCATATTCAACCTACTGCTCATATTTAGCTGAACAATTAAGTTATGGCCACCATATTTTTTCACTTCAGTCTTGAACAATGCGCTTTTCAATTCCCTGTTATTTTCTCTTGCTAGTTAGTAAGAATTACCCCTCTGTGTTCAACCCCTTCCAGAATCTACTAGATTGGGGGAGCATGTGCAGTGGATATGAGATGCATCTCAAAACAGTGAAAATGTAAGAGAAGCTTTCAGTCCCTTACTATTCCTCCTCTGCTTTGCAGCTGACATACTCTCTACATCATGGTTGCGGCTGACGCCGTGCCCAATCGCTCGACAGTTGTGACTAGAAAGTAGAGCGGCTGTCAGCGCAGAGCCACTCTGCTCTGCTCCTGTTTTTGCTTGAAAGGGATGCAGGGGACGGTGAGGGCCCGGGTCAGTAAGCATTGGCATTTCTTTATAATGCAAAGCTGAGGTTTGTGGGGGATGCTCTGTATTTATATAAAAAAACTAGCAAAAGTGTGCCCGTTGGTGCACAATGGAAATTGTGTGTGTTTTGCTGTGTGTGGACAGCTTTTTTTTTTTTTTTTTTACGAATTTTACCAAAATGTCCACCCGTGGTAAATTGGAACAGTTGTTGTGAAGGGGCTTTTCTTCACTTTGAAAATAATTGTGTTCATCTAACACAGTTGGTTTTCTTGTCCAGGAATTTTATTGTGGTTGAGCTCACCACTGCTTTTAAATTTTTGGTTTGGCAACTCCTAATGGTACCCATACATTGAACACACGTCCCAACTAATCCCACAACATTCAATCAATTCTTCAGGAATTGCCTTGCCAGTACATTTTCACTACTGACATAAGATTGTGACCGTCCAGCCTGACACATTAATTTTTTGATCTTACGGGCAAGGCGGTTCCTGAAGAATGGATTGAGTGTCATGGGAGAGGTGAGTTCTAATGTATGTGAACCTTAATGTTCTCCTAACCCCCCACCCCCATAGCACTAAGTATAAGGACCTTACCAGTCCTTCAAAGTTCCACTCAAACTCACATTCACAGTTGGTTCTCCATTGTACAGTACAGACTGCTCGGTTACTGCCAAGCAGCCTGTTTTTACAGGGATCCTTTTTATAACCTTTGCATCTGGGTTGTTGGCTTCCTTCAGATACATCTTATTTGTGGTCCTTTCTGCAATAAGTTATGACTAAGCTCCTTTTATGCATTATGCTTGTGCTTCTATGCGTTATGCTCTTTCTATGCGTTGTTTGCCAATTTGTTTTTGTATTTTGAAAATACAGATTTGTTGTGATACATAATACCAGTTTTAACAACTTATTTTTTCATTTTAATGTTCTGTGATATTTAATGACTTTAAATATTTTACATTTACTGTGTGTAGCAAATTATCTTGAAAAGTTAATGCTTTTTGGGGGGGTTATCCTCTGTTTATATAATATCCCAGTTGTAGCTATGCTTAGTCTAGAATGCTTGGAGTTTTGATGACTATATTGATATAGTATAGTTGTAAATAAAATAGTAGCTGTCTCCAACATTCATTCAAGGAGGTCTTGATCTAGCACACCATTCAGTTTTGCATAATTTTCTTCTTGTGTTCAGTATTTCATCTTTCAGGCTGAAAATGTCTTAAAAATCTGTTTATTAAATTAGTTTATGCTGGAATATTGTTTAAAGTTATATTGTTTTTAAATTAAAGGACAGCTAAAAACTTAAAAAATTAAAAGTAACAGGCAGAGAGGTAGGATTGACTATTCCTACCTCCCATTATCATTTCCTTGAGGAGCTACAGCACGTGCTTAATTTCCAGATTAGTCCTGAACTTTGCTGTATTACAGATATGAGCCAGGAGGAAGCCTTGCAGAAGTAGTTTTCTTTCTGCTGGTGGCTATATTCACAGAAACAATATTGAGAGGTAGGCATCACTAACCCTACCTTCCTGTCCTAGGTACTTTTTATTTTTATTATTTATTCCAAAAAAAAGGTTATACACACTATAGTTCTCCTTTCTATCTGTTTTGGTAAGAATATGACCTGATTCTGCACTAATTGGGGAATGGGGAATATATACCATTGAACCTATCTTTCCAGTCTAAGGGATAGAATTACAAAAAAGTCTGGAAACCCCTTTGTACAGTTTTGACTTCTTATTGTGAAGATTAAGCCATAAGTGACTTTAAAGCCTGTTCATTGTCATCACTTAAAGGGAAAGTTCAGTGGAAAATATTATTTTTAAAATTCTTAGTTTTTGTTATGCTTACCTAGTTATTCTATATATTCTCTTCTATTTTGAAAAATCAGGTGAATTTATACCCATTGCTATTCCCTGATGTTGATGATAGTGAGCTGACATTTCACTTCCTAACAGTGATTTCTACGGATTTGTTGTTGAAGGGGTCAAACATTAAGATATTTCTCACACATGCATAGGTACTGCTGGAGCTTGTTTCAGCAGATCACCACCCACTAGAGTTCTAACCAATCGTGTTAGTCCCGTACACAAATACAGTTTTGAATCTTCACAAGGGAGCATGTGACTGAGGGCAGGAGGCAAGGCAAAGAACATGCACATAGAAGGCTGAATGGTTCAAGGTGTACTGAAAGGCAAAATATTTGGTGGCACTGACAATTACCTAATTCAATTTGGTAAGTGCTATATACCGCTGTTAAGGGGCAAGTCAAGCCTTCAAATGAAAAATGATATATAGTTGAATGCCCCCCAACCCCAAAACTGTAATAATTAGAAAGCAGAAAAATAAGACTACCCTGAAATGCTGCACAATGTCATGTTGTTCCTGTTTCTGATTCCATCATGGATTTGACAGTTGGCGTCCCACCCAATTATTGCTAATCCTTTAGCTGCCTCCTTTAAGCATGGACAAGCTCACTAAACTGATAAAAGTTGTGTGAAACAATATAGCCTTTAACACACACAACCCTTTACTTACTTCAAGGCATTCAGGGACATAGCATGCATAAGCTAGTGGTTCCAGAGGACAAGGTAGCATATGTTAACATATTTTAATGGTGCCATTCTTTCTAAAATGTTATTATGAGGGTGGAGTTGTTGTTTAATTTCTTGCACTGGGTACAATAGATTGCAGGCAGAAGAGGAGTAGGAGGTGAGTAAAGTCATCCTTTAATGTGGATCCTTTCAGATTATGGTACTTTACAAACTAAATTAAATAAAAGCACTATAGGAAACTTGCCTAAAATGTACCCTCTATTTAATGTCTCTTGCCATAATTTTCTGAGCCTCAGAAATTGGCCTAGAAATATGAACCCTTGTTTCTCTGTCTCCCAGTGTGGGATATATTACCGTCCTATTAGCAGACGGGTTGGTACTTAGACACACAAAGAAAAGACTGATCAGATGACTAGGTATACAAAAGGAGGCTAACTATGTCCTATTACATTTGAGCAACATAGCTGTACTCTGGTTTATATGGCTTTTCTTTTGGTAAACTAGATTCTGAAAGCAGAAAGTTAAAATCTGAAATTAACTGAACATATTTCAGTGCTCCACCATTTTTTGCGATTTCTGCTTTATTTTTTTTAAGGGACTGGAGTCACTGGACAAATCCCAGTCTTAGTGTGCAAGTGTCCACCTCTAAAATAATCCATAACTTTCTTTTTACATAAAACTGGTGGCCTCGGATGTAATTCTCGGATATTCAACCTGAAGCCCTCCAGAGGGTTAAAAATTACAATTAAAGCTGGGTACACATTGTCAGATCCATCCTTCTGACTGATTGCAGGACTGCCGATCGCGTCAAAGGTAGCAGCGGCCGAGTGTTCGCTGTGACTGAGCGGGCGGTCCATAGAGCCCATGGTTTTCGGACGAACGGTCGGTGGTTGATCACAGCCGAACAATCCAATGAATTATGTTTGACCAGCTTGATAGCACTCCCTTACGAGCATTGCAAAAGCATAGGGCAGCAGGGAAATACTGGTTAAATGATAAGGTGTTGGTTACATGCAGTTTTTAGAAGAAAAATCTGTTTTTTTGCAGACTGTGTATATTGCTACAGGCAACTAATTTAGCCATCTCCTTATTCTAACTAGCTACACAAGATTTAAGGTGGGTACACACAGTAATGAGAAAGGGATGATGCAGTCAGGTCTGACGATATTGTCCCTTTTTCGTTACTGTGTGTAGCATATTTTTCTAACACTTGGAACTGCCCGAAAATTTCCCTCGGCAGCAGAATCTTGCAGATTCTGTCTGTCGTTTTCTGACTATTGTGTAAGTATGTACCCAGCTTAAGCCAAGATAAGTTACCTTAATGGATTTGGGCTGTGGGTGCTTACAAAATAGGTTGTATCAGAAGCCATAAAGAAATAAAATTAAAGGGTAAGATTGATTTTTAGAAATACCTATTTAAATGAGTTCTAAGGCTGGGTACACACCACACTATTTTCGACCGACTGACCAATAGTGCCATGTATCGGTCGGCTGGAAACATTGCATGGTGTGGAAGTGGGCGGCCACAACCAAGCTTGGTATTAATGTTTATGGGACTGACAACCTTAAGCTGGCCATACTCTACAAACTAACCTACTGAGGTTCTTTCGATGTTCTGACAACTTTCTGGCCCATTCATTATACATTAAATCAATTGTTAAATCAATTCTAATGTCGAGGTAGTGATGTATTTTGAGAGAGACAATGATATTTCATAATAATGCAGGCAGGCACAAATATAAGTAACAGCATTACAAACCATGTGTGTTATGAAAGACTAGCTAGCAAAAATAGCTAAGAAATGTGAAATTACAGCTCATAGAATGTCTGCCCTGTTCAGGAGGAGAAGCATCAAAGTATACCAAGTTAGGGTACTCATTTAATTGAGAATTACTTAAATATAGGAAAGCCTAAGCTATAAACCAGTAAGAAATGTATTTGTGGCTGTCGATTTCCTTTAGGTATTGAGCAACTTTTGTATAACAGCGTTAAAAAAAACAAAACGGAATAGTTTACGGAGATGCAGTTACCTTTATGAAATTGTACTTAATTATGAATAACGATTTATGGGGTCCTTTTCACATAAGTAACTTACAAATAATCTCTTTGCATTATTTGCTGCTAGTTCCTCTTGTTCTCTTTAGTAATTTGTCCATTTTGTGTAGGAGCTTGAAGAGATCCGCAAATCTGGGATGAAAAATTTTCGTTGTATACAGGTGGATGAAGCCAATTTACTGACATGGCAGGGTCTTATTGTCCCAGTGAGTATGATATGAAGTGTGAGAATGAAATATCTGTCCCCAGCTTAAGGGCACTTCTGTTACGTTGGCCATACTGCCTAAATTAACTTTTATTCTGCATCTGTTTAATCCTTTTTTTCAAGCTATGTACAGTTTTATTAGCAATATATGAACAGACAGGTTGCTCGGCTGCAGCTGGGCAGCCTATTATGTTAAATGGGGAGGGAAGAATAATCACCATTGTTGCTTTTTGTTTTTCAGCGATCTGGCAAAGTGGATCACAGAATCATATTGGGGATGGCTGTATTTTTATTAGTATAAAATTGCTTCAATGATAATTGCATACAGTAAATTATTTTATTGACACAATCCTAGACACACATAAAACCCTATACCTTATATATGTTTGAAAATTAGAACTCTTAAGAGCAAGAAGAGCTTGCCAAAACCCATACATTTATTTACACCTGTTGAAACATGAACATTTTACATCTCTGCTACACATTACTTAAACATTTGGGTTTTTTTTCTAGTCAATTATCAATCCGTGCATTAAGGTGCCATGTTTTCGGTCTGATTATGCATTGCAAGATTATTATTTCTTATAAACGTGTAGTCACACAGCATGATGCTGAGCTGAGCACCCCTATGTATCTATCTAGTTTTAAGTGCTATAATGAACATTGACTTCTGTAATGCTTCTCTCAGATGTTGACTCTTCACTGCTGAGTACTATTTTTTTTAAACAGGTTAGGTACTATTTATTGACTTGAAAGAAAATATTTACAGTAAAAATAACATTAAAAGTTAAAAAAAAAAACGTAAATCTAAAATTCTCACTTGCCCCTGTCTCCCATATTCGTTTCTAAGCGGTGATTGCAATATTTACCTATATGCGATCCTGCAGTGCTTGTGTCTACTGGCTCATCTTCCCACCACCCCTTTGCGCCAGCGCACCTAAGAAAAAAAGCATTGACTACAAGGGGTGCATCAGAGGCGAGCCGGGAAGATAGAGTCGGCAGGAGCAAGAATCGGTAAGTAGTGAGATCCCAGCTTAGAAGTTAATATGGGAAATGGGAACAAGTGCTTGAATTTAAGAGACCACTTATTATATAAAATATTTAGACTTTCACATTCATAACCGTTCTATAAAATATGCTTTGTTCTTAAAACACTTTAATGTCTCACTAGGACAATCCACCATATGACAAGGGAGCATTTCGGATTGAAATTAACTTTCCAGCAGAGTACCCATTTAAGCCACCCAAGATAACATTTAAAACCAAAATATATCATCCGAATATAGATGAAAAGGGACAGGTGTGTCTGCCAGTAATCAGCGCTGAAAACTGGAAACCGGCAACCAAAACTGACCAAGGTGAGTCTTAAGGTATCATTGTGATTTTTTTTTTTTTGTTACTGCTTGTAATTTACAATTTTACAATACTGCCACTATTAGGGAATCTCAACCATAAAAAAACTTTTAATATATTGTAGGGCTCCCTGGTCCACCCCCAACCGCCATGTTTGTTTAAAAAAAGCATCTGCGTTGGTTAAAAAAAAAAAAGCATCAGAAATGTACTTACAGTCCTTCGATATCCCCTGGCGCTCTGTTCCCGGCCCTCTGCATGCCAGAACATGCAGTCATTCAATTGCAGACGCAGCTGCCAGCAATGCAGAGCGCGTGGGAATGAAGAACTGTAAGTACATTTCTGATTTTTTTTTTTTTTTTTTACAAACTGACTTGGCGATTGAGGTTGGGCTAGGGTGCCCTACACTACAGAAAAAAGAACAAGGAAGCAGCAGGGACCAGATGACTTACTGACAGCTCCTACTCTTCACTTTTTGGAACTTTGGACCAGCACTACAGTAGAACCATTTGTACCAGAGATGTAAGGTAAAGATTTTTTAACACTACATAGTGGGGCCAGTAGTGGGTTAAATTTTAGTTTTTGAGGGTGGACATGAAACCTAAAAAATGTAATCTGCAAAATATTTACTCTAGTGTTTTTACCATTTCAGTCAAACGAGTATCCAAACAGATTTCTTTGAAGCTCAAGTTTATATTTATATATATTAATATATATTACTCTCTGAGTGAAACTAATGTTCAGATTCAGTGCATTGCAAATGGAATTGGATACCTATTAATGGGCTGTTCACCCCCTTAACAAACTTTTAAAGGGCATGTCCACCCTACAAACAATAATTAAACCCACTACTGGCCCCACTGGGAAGTTTTAAAAAAATCATTACCTTACATCCCTACTCCTTATGGTTCTGCTGCAGTGACTGTCCAAAGACCAGGAAACTGAAGAGTAGGAGCAGTCTTCCTGCCAAAAGTTTTCTGCCTCTAATATGTCATCCTGGAGGTATTGTGACATGCACAGGGTAGCTTCTCCTCTCCATCCCTCTGGAGTCCTCCTTCCCCCATGGTGCCCTACCTCTAAACACTTTTCAGATATTGTAGTTGACCCTAGCCCATCCTCAACCGCTAAGTTTATTTAAAAAAGCTGCAAAACACTACTTACAATCCTTCAATCTCCCAACGCTCTATATTGCTGGCAGCCGCATCGGTTATTGGCTGCCTCTCAGACAATCACAGATGCAGCTACTAGACCGGCCCCTTGCTTGCAGTTCTGGCAAGCAGAGGGCCTGGTTCAGAGTGCCAGGGGATCGAAGGATTGTAAGTAGAATTCTGCAGCTTTTTTTAGCAAACATACCTAGCGGTTGGGGGTGGGTTAGGGTCCTCTACAATATGTAAATAAGGTTTTTTTTTTTAGGGTGCACATACGATTTCAAAATGTTGACTGATCAAACTCTAGGCTGTAAGTCCAGTAAAAATAATTAAGTCTGAAGATCTCATAGGGCAGGGTAACTGGTAACAAGGTGGATATATTTTATTGCTGCAATGTAGCCTTTCTCTATGGGAAAAATATAAGAATAATATAATGTGCTTATGCAATTTTTCATAATAAGCAAAGTCTCCGCATGAAGAACTTGCCTTTTTATTAGCTGCTGCTTCTTGCATTGTTTGCCAGTCGCCTTTGTTTGTCCTCATAATTTGACTGTTTTAATTTATGTATCCTGTTCTTTTTTTTTTTTTTTTTTTTTTTTTTCCATATATATATATCATTCCAGAAAGTGGCCCCTTCATAATATAATGTATACTTGTCATGTCTCTATGCCAGCCAACACCTTGTTTGTCAAACAGATTTTTAGTTATTGTGAATTCTTTGCTTTTTTTTGTTTCATTCTTGCTGAAAAATCTAGTATTAAACCCCAAACATTTTGATGGTTGATGGTTAATGTTAAAGAGCTAAAAAAAAATCTATTAGAGGCTAATGACACCGGTTTTTAATTATGGGAAGGTTTTTCTGAATGTTTTTCTATTAAATTATTATTTTTTTAGAAAGCTGCAGGATATAATAAAGGGTCAACTATTATCTCGTTTTACGAACCGAGGATGGATGTAAAGGACAGGGCTCGCTGGCGGAAGGACGACCCCTATGCTTGCTTCGACACACTCCACAGTGGGAGGATGGGTCATGATGAGGTGGTCTAGATGAAGTGGGTGGGCGAACATAAGGTGACTGGAATCTTGTAGGCTGTGTGATGTGAGTTGGAGGGGTTAGATGGTGTAATGCGTCAGGAAGGGATAATGTCTAGGTCAAGGTTTATATGTCTTGCCAGTTAGAACGGTGGTTTTTAAAGGTTTTTTAAGTTTCAAGGTTAAGTGTATGGTATAGTGACGCAGCGGAGGGAGGGAGTTCCGAGCGAAGAGGGGGGCTGGCTGTAGTCTTGACTGCAAGCATGGGAAGAGGTTACAAGGGGATTGAAAGGGATAATCAATTTAAGCACTTGGAGGGCGTCTGGAGGGTATCTGTGGATCGGTAGGGCGTTATTGTTAGGGTAGCGCTTTGCAATAGGATCCTTGCGGGATAGAATTGAGCAGCCAGTGGAGGGATCTGTCAGAGAGGAGATGTTAGAGCAGCGATAAGAGAAGTGAATGAGCTGGGAAGTAGAGTTTAGGATGGATTGGTGTGGTGCAGTGCTAGGGTGGTTGGTAACCACACAGGAGTGTGTTGCAGTAGAGTAGTCTGAGCTGGATTGATTAAGGCATGGATTAGGATTTTTTTTGGTAGGACGCTTCCCGAGAGAAAGGGTACGAATGTGGGAGATGTTAGACGTTGGAGCCAGCTTGGAAATGGATGCAGGCAGGAGTTGTTAACAGGAAAGGAGTTGTTTGAAGCGTGTGTTGATTTATTCTGTTGAACATGGGGTTTTTGAAAGAAAATTGAACCAGGGTATTACCCGGACGCTAATGCGGAGGATAGATATCGGTGGTCGTAATATAAGAGGAAGGATAGGGAGGGGATCGGGCAAGTTGAGGGAGGGTGGGAAATGCCCCCGCTTCAGTCTTTGTCTCTGTTTAGTTTGAGGAAGCGACGGGCATGAAGGGCAGAGACTAATACTAAAGGTCTGTACACACACGTGCGATCGCGCGGGGTGCCGCCCGCGACCGCACAAGTGTGTACGGACGCCTTTTTAGGCGATTGATGGGCCTTGTGTATTGGCACATTGTCCGAAACGTTCCGATCATTCGGAGATCTGACCGGTGAATCGGGCAGTCGGGCAACAAATGGGGCGATACGCGAGAGTTTGTCGCCGAAACAGGACCATTCCATTATACTCGTGCGTTGGGGTCGCCTGCCACGATCGCAGTGTGTACGGAACCCTTAGGCAGTTGGGGAAACCTGGATGTCGGTGTTGTAGGAGTCTGCAATGGAGCGAGTGGTGTAAGGTACGAGGTCCACTCAAAAGGCAAAACTTCCATGTAGTATAAAGATGTATCATCTCTATGTAATGAGGACATAAAAGTGGCTGTGCCCTGCCACCACTATCCACTTTGGACATACCTGTTACTCAGCCAAATTACCTTATTTAACGTTGCTACTGTGCAGTCCAAGAGTATAGAAGATCGTATAAAATATGTTTGATAAAAAAAGTACCTGGAAATACAAAATACCTGGTTTGAGCCAGTAGTAATTATTGACCAGTAAAGTTTTTAACATACGACAGCGCATAAACAACATTGACTACGAAGGTAGATTTGAATGATTC
Source organism: Hymenochirus boettgeri (assembly GCA_019447015.1). Classification (NCBI taxonomy): domain Eukaryota; kingdom Metazoa; phylum Chordata; class Amphibia; order Anura; family Pipidae; genus Hymenochirus; species Hymenochirus boettgeri. Next base: position 293,107,597 of record CM033469.1, read on the forward strand.
ATTTGTAGGAATGATGTGGCTGGGAATAACTGCTTTTACTATTCTCTGAATTGCTTGGTTTTCCGCTGATTAGTCATCTCAGTCTCTCATGCGCTGGCAACGACCCCCACCAGGCACCCATGCGTTTGCAGACCGAAGCGAAGAAATACTCAAAGGACCGTAAATATTCTGTTAAAGAATTGGACAACAAATGAAGGTTTACAATACATAGGAGAGGGAAACGACCAGTGGCTAGAACTGGGGCGAAGCGCCAGTGGGAAACCCCAAACCCTTACACACAAAAAAAAAAACACGAATACCAAAAGCGCAGCTTAAGTTTGGACGTCAATTCGGCATTTCCTTCCCCTCACAGCAGCCCCTGACAATACACAATGCAGAACTTACAAGGCAGTCATGGAAACAGAGGCCAAGTCAGGGGCTACCACCTTGCCCATTACATCCATCCAGGACAACCGCAAAGAAACGAGGGAGGATTTGAAAACAATACAAGTAAAGATGGAAATACAGTCTGTTCTTGTTTGTAAATGAAAATAACACCGTTCAAGCGAACCCGTCTGTTTCACCCATAAAGTTAGACACTTGAATAATGTTTCCACAATTCTTTTCTACTCAAATTGAAGCAACTACAGTCTTGTGTTTTTTTTAGGGGTCGGTGTATTTTTTGTTTAATTATCCTTCCCTCATGTTCTTCACTTTTTACACTCCTGTACTGTGGTATCGTATTTGATAGTTATAGCTTTAACCCCTACCCTTCAGGCCGAAACAGTCACACGATCTTTATCTCGAGCACTGAAGGGAAACATACACTTTTGCCCCTTTAAGGAGGGTGTAGTTGAACATTCGCTCTTAGTTTTCTTTCTTTAATGTCGCACTGTGCTTGTGGGGACTCGATAGTTCCCTTCAGTTTGTGTAACATAAAAATAATAAAAACAGCAAAAAGAAAAAAAATCAACTGTTTGGAAATTAGACCCTCTGTTAAATTTGCAGATACTGCAATATGTTTAATTAAAAGGGGGGGGGGACAAAAGTGCTTGGCTATGACTAATCTTGAGGTATTGCTTGTTATTAAAAGAAAAACCTAAAAACTGAGCATCGTATTGCCTTTGTCCTTAATGATTCCTTTAGCAGAATACGGAGAGACTGCTGCACCAAGTTTTCACAGTTGTATTTATTATGACATTATTTAATTGAAGCAGAGTTGGAAATGCTAAATTTGAGTTTGGATATTTGTTTTTTAACAAGGTATTCTGGAATGGCATATGTTATGACAACTAAGCTTTCAACCAAACCAAAAAAAAAGAGGATGTTTCTGCAATATAAAAAAACAACCAGAAACAATGATTCCATGGAGGATAATTATTGAGGAGATTCAATAAAGTTCTTATTGTTAAAAATGGTGGCTAATTTGCCCCACCAATCGGATATTATTTCATTGAAAGCTAATATCTGATTGGTTGGGGCAAAATAGCACCATTTTAACGATAAGATTTTTATTGATATACACTGTTAATCCTCTGGAATATTTCCAATTGGTGTTTGGGTGCAGGCACTGTGAGGTGGGTGGTGCCAATAAAAAAGGATAAGGCTTAAAGAAGGATTGAAACCCGCTACTCATGTTCTGGACCATGGTTGAGGTAAATAGTCCATAACGATCTTGATTCCCTGTTTTGTGTGCATTTTGATTTTCATTATTACACAATTGAAACCTAGATTGTCAAGGCATATCAATTTTGTTTTGTAAATGCAGTTAATGCAATTTCTGTGGGCACACTGGAAATCTTTAACACAGTAGAATGTGGCATGCCATGTTAAAATTAGCACAAAACTGACACATAAGCGCGGATGGCTTTATGCTAGGCAATAATACACAAAGAAGCCAAGACGATATGAGCACAAACTTTTTAGTGATCAATAGAATTTATTGGATTTTAAATAAACGATCACAAATATAAAACAGTTCAACAATAATTCAGAACAATTGACGATCTACATGTTAAGAGTATGCTTAAAATAGGAGTACAAACATTTAAAAAATGTAAAGTCATCCTTGGATGGGAAAGCGGCGGAGATAGTATTAACATTTAATTCTTATTTAAAAGATACTTATAATATATTAAGTTTACGTGTGTAACGAGGATATGAGCTGCTTTATTTTTTACCTCAGAAATGCTAATAGTTGCCTAAAAATGTATACATTTGTGGCTGCTACTTCTCTACTTTTCCAAAGCTTTTCTCCCTGTGGTAGTGCTTCCCTGTGAGCACCAGCCCTTTAAAACTTGAATAGGGCTTACAGCAAAGCACCATGGAAACACGAAGGGGAGCACCAATGACTGGATTTTTTTTTTAGGTTGTTTGCTTTAAAACATATAGAAAAAAAAGTCCTTGCTAAATAGAGAATAACCTGGACTTAAATGATTAGACATTCATTTTTATTAAATATAATGCTGCTATATTGGACCCCTCTTTTAAATTTTTTTTTACTCAAGTGTAAGTGGTAGTTAGGGTTACTTTTAGTCTAACATTTAAATCTATAACTTGCTCATCTCCATATTTTCTTGCATTAGGTAACATGTCTAATAACTTTATTGATTTCTAGTTATTCCCCTAACTTTCTTATGATTAGGCTACTTTCCTATCAATGGCTAGCTTACCTTAAATTTGCTTTCAATATTGCTGAAGTAGTGAAATACAGAATCTCATTTTGGAATTTCTGCTTTTTCTGGATGTTGGAGTCAGCTATCCTTGGCAATCCTCAAAACGTACTATCGGGCTGGTTGAAACAGTTTTTTGATCAGCCAATCCGATAGTACGGTCCACAGATTGTACGATCGGATTGTAGCATCTGTGGCCACCATGAGGATGGGTACATATTGGGTGATATTTCAACCCAACAGACTGATCGCTGTTTTTACTGGTCAGTCTGGCCGACCACGGGCAAAATTTTGGTGCAACTGATTGTGTGGTCCATTAAAGACTGCATGTTCGCCTGGATCTTGGCGCTGTGTTTGATCATTTATCCATTGTGGACGAAATTTTGTTCCAATATTTCAGCCTGATTGCCTGAAATTTCAGTTTTGATGGTCGGGCTAAAATATTGGACCATGTGAATACATCCTAAATGTGAGGGCTTGAACAACACAAGATGCCGGCAACCAGATAGAATAAAACATTTCGGTGTTGTAAACAGCAAGAGGAAAAAGCCAAAGAAATCCTGACCAACTACAGAACTTCACATATTCCATCTACATAATGGTAAAAGTTAATTTGTAGGTTATTTCCCCATTTTATTTACATTACTTCCCAATGTTATTATATTTCTTTTCGATTCCTATGGCAGGACATTTAAATGTACATCCTTACATTATTTAATCTTTGCCCTTCAGTGTATTATCCTATCATTGTTGAAATGTGCATCCTAACTATTTTATATATATATATATATTTGTGTGTGTGTGAGAGTATATATTGCATGCAATTTACCATTTAATCTTTACAGATCTTGGGATATAATACTTTATAAATCATGTGTTATGCTGCTCATACAGTAGTTGGGCATTAGATAGATTACACATTGGTTCGATTAATCTATCAAATCTAAATAATGCACTTTCAGTTTAGCAGGTCTTATATTCCGTCCTTCCCATCTGGAACATTAATTTTGCAATTGCGAGTTGATCACAAAAAGGAATGGGTCAGGCAATTTTTCAGACATCACAGGAACGTTGTGGAAATGCTAAAGATGAAGTATGGACTATGGCCACCTCTTATTCTGTACAGTGGTACTCCCTATACTATCTACAATTTATCTATTTCCAGATACTGATGGTGATGACACAAATACTACTTGGCACTTTTATTTAATAAAATTGTGATGGTGAGAAGTGCTTTCACATACTTGAAAACTACCACATTTACATGGGTGAAATGGGAATCATCTGACAAACAATATAATTTATACCTTTCAGCCTAGTTTGTTTGGTATAATACATCTAAAATTAACACTTTCAGTAATCATGGCATTATTGAAGGCATGACTTACACCCATGTAAATCCAGTGTAAGCCATTTTATAGATGTCCATGCTGGCTAATATAAGAATCATTTCTTGTGCAGAAAAGCTGAGTACTAAAGCTTCTCTTGGCAATCCCAGGTGTCTACTTGTAAAGTAATAAGTCCTTGAGACTTTAATTTACAGTATAAATTATATGTTGATATGTTTATATTGCTACATAAAGTAAGAATACATAAGTTATAGCTTTCTAGTTGTACCCAAATCTATGAATTGTATATACAAGATAAGATATCCTATTTTTGCTTCAACAATATGGGTAATGTATGGGATTATGTGCCCTTTACAGTGTAATATTAGCATATTCACTCACCTTGGTGTTTTGACCATTTAAAAGCCCAAGCTTTTATATGGGTCAGGAAACTCCAAGGTGACTTAATATATGTATATTTTAATGTTAGGGTGCATTCATTCTTCCAATACAGAAGTCATTTCCTTTGTTTTTCTTTTATTTTAATTTTGTTTTTTAAATTATTTTAATTTCATAAAACGTAGACTTATTGTGTAATTAGAATGAAGGTGTGCCTCTTGTAAGTCTAAAACAATATAATTTTACTTGCCTATTGTTCTCCCCATTAAAAAATGCAAAAGTGAGAACAATTTGCACGCATGCTTGACCAGTAAGTCATAGCTATGCTCACTGATTTTCTCTTTGTTGCCTATTCCACTGTTGCTTCAATTGAATATTGGAACACATTTTCTTATGTCATATTTTACATTTAAGTGACTAAAAGAAACCCTTGTCCACACATCCGTTGCAAAAGTTTTATCACAAAAAATCTTCATATTTCATCATTCAAAATTACAAGCTTTTTCTTGCTCTTACTTCTATTTGTCCCTCTATTATAAGGGACACTAAACCGGGATTCTTTGTTTTTGGTGAAACTATAATTCACAGGGAGGTAGGAAAGCATATTCCTACCTCCTAGTATGCATTAGAATTAAAGCGGTGCAACAGTAAGCTTATTGGCAATGGGTGCTCTCGCTTGTTCAGACAGCCGATCTGCAGAATTGCGCAACATATTCCCAACCTTTCCTATATGCGATCGTTTGGAGAAGATGGAATGGATGACATGTCTGCAATCAGCTTTTTGAACAAGCAAGAGTCAGGGCTAGGCCACACTGCTGCACTTTTTTTGCGTTTGCGTTTTTTTTCATATTGAAAACGCGGCAACGCACCGAAAACGCACGTTTTCGGGTACGTTGCAATTTGCATTCCGCATTTTAAATCACAATCGCATGCGTTTTTCAATACTTGGTGAAAAACGCACACGCAAATGCAATGAAATCGCATGCGATTCGAGTGTGATTGCGTTGCAGTGTGGCCGTGCCCTCAATAAATGTTAAGCTATCAAAGAAACTCATTTCATTCTCTATTTCCTTGAGGGTTTCTAAGTTGTGATAATTAGCCCTATTTTCTGTTCGCTCCATTATGTGCTTCAACATTTAAACTTTAGAACACAAAAGGAAATTTGGTAGCCTAACTTGCTACTATGCTTAACACAATACTGTAGATCTGCTCTAACTACTTATTACTCTTTTTACGTCAGTTCAGATATCATACCCAACAGTATATGTCATACTTTAAAGGGTAGTGCCCTCGTCCGTGCTCTCTATGACTTTCAGGCACAGTATCCTCATTCTGACGATTTTATCATCAACCTACAACCCCTTCAATATTCTCCAGGCGTAACCATATAGCCAATATGTCCACAGAAATATTCACACAATTAGTAAAAAATAATTTCTTGTGAGATGTCTCTACTTAAATATAGTTACCAGAACCTTAAAATCACCTAAAATACACCAAACAACCATTCATTAGTGATGGAGGATGATCATGTGATGCATACATATCTCGCTCATTTCCAATATTTTGTACATCATATACTTATGCTCAATTGTACCTGTACCAATCGGGCAAGTTGTGCATTTCCTTGTCCTTAATATATCTATGGTATAGGTATAATTTACACTAACACAGACAACAGGGAGGATTCTATAATATCGCAGGCTGGTTTTTTCTTCACTCTCACGTGACTTCGTCACGAAGTCACGTGAGAGTGATGAAACGTACGTCGGCTGTTGCAGTGGAGGAGATCTAGTGATGCAAGATCGCGTCTGAGGACGCGAGCGCCATTACCAAAACGGAAACGAATACCGGAATTTAGAAGCATACGGACATGGAAGGATAAGTGTTAAATGCTGTTTAAAGTAATAGAGGAATCTAGTACAACCCCGAGGGGGGATATAGATACGCTATGACCGATGGTTGTGGCACATAAAGTTTGTTATTGCAGTAATATTGGCAGTTTGTTCATGTAACCTAACAAAAGTGGACATAACGTAATATCCAACGGTCGCATATGTAACAAAACATTGGAAACCAGCCTGCGATATTATAGAATCCTCCCTGTTGTCTGTGTTAGTGTAAATTATACCTATACCATAGATATATTAAGGACAAGGAAATGCACAACTTGCCCGATTGGTACAGGTACAATTGAGCATAAGTATATGATGTACAAAATATTGGAAATGAGCGAGATATGTATGCATCACATGATCATCCTCCATCACTAATGAATGGTTGTTTGGTGTATTTTAGGTGATTTTAAGGTTTTGGTTACTATATTTAAGTAGAGACATCTCACAAGAAATGATTTTTTACTAATTGTGTGAATATTTTTGTGGACATATTGGCTATATGGTTACGCCCGGAGAATATTGAAGGGGTTGTAGGTTGATGATAAAATCGTCAGAATGATGATACTGTGCCTGAAAGTCATAGAGAGCACGGACGAGGGCACTACCCTTTAAAGCATGACATATACTGTTGGGTATGATATCTGAACTGACGTAAAAAGAGTAATAAGTAGTTAGAGCAGATCTACAGTATTGTGTTCAACATTTAAACTACATACCTGTCTCAGTGAGTACAGTTTACATTTGCCAATGTTATGTCTTAATTTTGCACAGTGCTAGATAATAATCAATCTTCCCAAGGCCTTTGAGTCTTTCAGACTCAATAATTCAGATGTGAGCTGAAAATAAAATCTGAATGAGGATGAATGGCTTTTATTGAATTCTGCCAACTAGACAAACTTTTATTGAATCAAGATGGATACTGCCATCAGTAATAAACATACCCTCTATAAAGGATAATTTCAAGTTAAAACATAAAGGTCAGGCTATTATCAAGCCAGATGGGTTTTTTATTTGCTAGAATGGACAAATAATTTTTTACTTAAAATCTGAATGTCTATGGTTATATATTTTGGCCAAATGTGGTGGTCACTAATTAACTCATAGGCTTTATTAAGCTACTGTATAAACCACACTTAAAGAAATGCTGGCAGTACCAATTTGTTTTGTGACCTGCAATTATTTTATTGATTGGTAGACTGTTGGGAAGGTATATAGGGTCAAACCGTCCAAATAGCCAGCACTATAGACATTGGTAGAAAATCCAGTTGTCAGTAGTAAATTTTAAAGGCATGTTTATTACCTGACTGGTAGTTTGTCTAGGGCTGGGTTAGATTGTTCTGTTTAAGAGTTATATAAGCTAATGGGGTCTTATTTTGTCTATTGACATTAACATTTAATTAGGGCTTATGCCCATAAAAATGCATTCCATTGTTTAGGTCTGTAGAATTATTAGAACTCTAACCATAGAATAGCATTATCTTTGTATGAGATTCTTATGGATTTCAAATAGCTAGGTAGAAAGCAACATTTATGTGTATATATAATGGATGTCCTCAAATCAGCGGAAGAGCGGGAACTGGCCAATAATGGATTTTCAATGAGATCCCCTAGTACATCTGCCTGAACCTATTGGGTTGGTGGGAAAGTCAATAGGATGAAAAGGTGTTTACTGAAAGTTATTCCAGTCTCACTGCTGCTCAATCTCCTTGTAGGGTCCTTAGCTGTATAAAAGAGCATCAAAAAAATGTTTAGTTTCTTTATAGTGTGTATAGTATCTTCAGACACTTGCTAAGGTGGATGCCTTTTCAATGTGGCTTGCAAATGAACTAATATGTTAGGGTTTTTTTCTTGATCAGTTAACCGGTGAACTCCATATATGTGACCTACTTGCAAACAAAATAGTGAGGTGCTTCCTGTTTCTGACTAATCACTCTTTGTTTTTAACATGGAGTTCCTCATGTGGACATGCAACCTATGGTTGCCAATAATGTTTCCACTTATCTCTGTTATACAATGGATATTCCAAAGCTTTATTTTTCCAATGATTTATGGCTCCTAAACATTGCAGGATATTTGCATATCCAGACAAGAGCACTATTGACTAGGTTTCAGTACCATTTTTCACTTTGGTGCTTTTGATTAGTTTAGTTTGTGGGAAAGACACTTTTATAACTGTAATGCACTATTAGAGTGAAGAAAATGTGGAAAATACTGGTGCCTTATTAAGCCTACTCTAGCAGCATGGGCCTGCCAAAAGAAAATGTCCAGGGATCGTATAGTAATGTTAATGTACAGTTCCACTGTTATAAATTTTAGAACTCAGGGAGTTTAGGGGATCTCAAAGACAAATCTAGGCTAATAGTGGCCATGGACAGAGCAGTATTGTCCGATACTTGTGTCAGCCAGTGAAATTATCCGGAAGGGTGGACATTTTGTCTGATCTATATTATCACTCAATGATATTGATCCGTCTAACGCCACCGTAAAACACATTTTCCCTTGATTTATAGCTCAAACTATTATCACTTGCCTTTCGGAGTAATTCTTTACCAAACTGAAATATTGGAGGTGGATTCAGTTCACAATTCAATGCAGTAGTTTAGAGATCCAGCACTGTGTGGTGCATTCATTTTAAACCGGTATTATTATTTGAGTTAAGACCATGCTCTGTGTAATTCACCAGTGAAAGATTATAGAATTATCTAATTTGTATTGGGGAATTGTAATGAAAAGTGAAAGTAACTGTTGGATTTGCTATTGATAGATTTTAAACAGGTGTAATTTTAGATTGGAATTATATAGACATGTAATACATTTTTTAATTGACTCTTCCTAGGTTCTAAATCAATGAAAAAGTGTTTAGTCTGCTGTATCCCTTAAAATATATTCTTATTATAGTAATATGTTTGTGAGCCATGAAATAAGTTACAAGGGAATAGAGGAGGAATACTCTGTCTATTAAGCTGTCTGCCCTAAAATGATATCACAGCAGTATGCAATAATATAATTTTGTTGCATCCTACAGATTTTCGTTCTCTGTAACTGAAAATAGAATGTTCATTACACAGCAAGGTTAGATTTGCTATTTCGGAATGCAAACTATTCCTGGATGCCCAATGCAGATTGAAATTATATTTGCTGAACATAAATTAAGCGTTATGCTTTCTGTCACTGGTGGAATTTAATATCAAACTTCCATAAATGCATTCCGCCTGGTAAAATTAACTTTGTGATAATGCTCAAAAGTTTCGGTTGTTCCATATTTAACCAGATGGATTGTGTACTTACTATTTGCCTTGAGGTAGTACATGGCCCCATGAGACGGCACCCAGACGATGGTCTAGACAAGGTGTGCAGTATGTCCAATTGATTACACTGGTGGAATATAATTTATGAAATGCATTTTACTGTTTTGACTGAAAACATATTTAAAGGGACTGTCCACCCCTTTCCAAAAACTGATATAATGTAGATAACCCCCCAAAACCTTAACTTCGTTTTAGTCACAATTTACAAATCAGCTCCCACACAGAGATATTATACTTACATGCTCCTCCTCGCTCCACCGCCGCGGCTCTGCACTTCCGGGTAAGGCAGTCAGTGTCGGCTGTGACTGTGACGTCACGGCCAATCACTGACTGCCATTCCCGGAGAGCTGTCTCCACTGCGGCTGCTCAAGAACACAAAAAGAACAGAGCAGCCACAGTGGAGACTGGGAGAAGAACCCGGAAGCGGCGGTGGAGCGAGGAGCTTGTGAGTATAATAACTCTGTGTGGGAGCTGATTTGTAAATTGTAACTAAAATGAAGTTAAGGTTTTGGGGGGTTATGTACATTATATCAGTTTTTGGAAAGAGGGGTGGACAGTCCCTTTAACTGATGTCGGTTACATATTGTATGTAGCAGTTACCGCTAGGTATACCTGATATTTATTAGTAACAAAAAGTAGCTCCATGAGGGAAAAAATGTAGATACAGTGTTTTAGGTGCAATACACCTTTTTATTTTACAGTTCAAACAAGGGCTATTCTTTGTAAGCACTGTAATGGCAGGGGTTTTCTAGGTGTCAAGTCTGCTATTCAAATTTACTTAAAGGATTCCCTCATTCCATAGTGTTTCCTAGCAAGATAACTGCCCCCAGACAACACTAATGGATTCCTACTTGGAGACCTTTTTGTCATTTTACAATTTCAAGTACATACTGGTATGTGGCATCATAATTAAATTGTCCTTGCAGAGTGTTTGCTTGTCTATGGGTTCTTAGATTGTAAGCTCTTTGGGACAGATTCTGATGTGTATGGATAAACATTGTAAAACTGCAAAATATGTTATACTATATTTAAAGCTGAAATAAATCTAAATTATTTAAATTATTTCTGGTTTTATGCAGAAACTAGGACATCCTGCAAAGTTGGTTTTGCAAATGTGACCTCAAAGTTGACCTTTAAAATAAATGGATGCATTACAAATGGACTTTGTAGGATGTGTAAATGACCTTGTAAACAAACAGGCAAAATTCTATTATCTGCAATATTTTTGTCTTGACATTCAGAAATTCTACAAATAATTGTTGTAAACCAAGTCAGAATTTCTAAGCAAACATGAGGAGAAAGTAAGGATTTTTTTGTGTGTGTTTCATCAGAACTGCACCAGATCTGTCACACTCAACCAAGATAAAGCACACATGGTTCAGTTTTCTGCATTTGTGACATTTTATGCTCTAATCTTATCATTTTATACCTCTCATACTAAGGGCTGCCATATACATGGCTGATATCAACAAATCACATTGGATCTGATTGGATTCATCTGTTATCTGCAAGGAGGGGGGCACTAAAAAAATAGGTGTTATAAAAATTCAGAAAGGTCATTTCCAAACACTGCTATGGGGCACCAGCAGGTATTAATAAAAGTAACAAAGTTGGAGGAGCACACTATTTCATTTCCAGTGTTTTATTTAGGCAAAAAACATACAACGTTTCGGGGGATGTGACTTCCCCTTCCTCAGGATCACATCCCCCGAAACGTTGTATGTTTTTTGCCTAAATAAAACACTGGAAATGAAATAGTGTGCCCTCACACTTTGTTGCTTTTGCCGTATTCTGTGGCCCTTGAGGTGGAGGGCTGGGAGGATTGCACCTATCAATTGAGGCCGTGCCAAAGGAGGTGTGCTGGAGTGTACCTGCTTGAGGACTATTAATAAAAGTAACACATTTGCTATAGCAGTATCTGATATAGCTACTGATAGTAACTTTATATACAAATTTGATATGAACGAAGGGGTAAACATTTGTTGGGATTGGTCATTTTTTAGTTAGGGCAAAGATTCCATTAGAATTCCTGCCCTAAATGGCCTAAAGTTAAAAGCAGCTGTTAGCATGCATTGCTTTTGGATGTTGTTAATGGCAAATTACAGAAGTTTGCAGAACATTTCTTTAATGTGCACAGTTGGACATGTTTCTTCTAAGCACGAAATAGGGCCTTTCACATTGGCAGAGGTTCACTGTGTGGTTGCATTTACACGTGCCTCGTCACCAGTGTTCCATTCGAATGCATAGCAAGTGAACTAACTTTACATACTGATGGCAACCACTGCAAATTCTGTGTGGTGATTAAAGCATCTACCACTGCTCTAAAAAGAAAAATGGCAATATATGCTGTTACCCAAGAAGACTATTCTTTTTTTTCTGATGATGTTGCATTGAGTAGATGTTATTGATCTCATGTTGCTCCTTTTTCTCACTACATAAGGCTGAGGCTGTTTGCGCTGGGATGCGTGCAATTTTGAGTAATTTAGAGTGCATGCAATCTGCAAAAAATGGTGTTCTTATGCACTCTGAAAATGGATTGCAGCGCATGCAACGTGACCACCAACATTTACATACACTGCAATTTTACGCAGCGGATCACGATTGTTATTGCGTGAGAAATTGTGGCAGTGTGACCTAGCCCTAAATCCGACTTCAATCTTGAATATCACCAATCCGTAAATTATAGGGGCTGTGGGCAGAGTTGATGCTGGGTCAAACCTTGCAGACCAAATTTTAGTGCCACGGGTTGCTGTAGTTAGTAGCTTCTCTGACAACTAAACGCAAGTAATGTAATGAAAGAATGCAGAAAATACATGTAGGCTTTTATTGGTGTTTTTTATTCTACATTTTAATTTTATCAATCTCCTCTTTAATTAATCCTTTCAGACAGCAGGGATGATATGAAGGCCAACTGTTTGTTTTGGATGCACAAATCTGTAGTGTTAGGGAAAATGTGTTGTGGTAATATTACATAAAACAATATGTCTGCCAAATAATCTAGAATTACCACAATAATAAGAACTGTGGGAAATTACTATCAATACCATAAGTTTATACCAACCGTAAAGTACCCAAGGGGCCTTTTGTAAAGGTTCACTAACTTTATTGCGCCCCATTGACTTTAAAGGGCAAGTCCAATCAAAAATGTAAGTTTAGCTATAAATGTTAATGTTCCAAAGATGCCCCTGAAGTCTCTAACCTGACCTGGTCCCTCACTGCCCCCTGCTCCTGTTTCAAGCTCGTTTAAAAAAAAAACAGGAGCAGAGGGCAAATGAGAGTGACATCAGGTCATGCCTTTACTGACTTCCACAACCAGGAAGTGGAGCGGCCGCACAGAAGGAGCGTCAATGGACCGGGTACAGTTGTTCTTAAAATACATGCTGTATGGCTACACTGATATATCTATTAGAAGTGTGATGAAGGCTGCATTCATTTCAAACAACCTTTTATCGTGTAGATAATACATATTTGGCTCTTAAAGGGAAAGGTGGTAATCCTACTTATAGTTGTGTCGCTAAATAATAAATTTAAGAACTGATCACCTTATATTGATCCATGCCTTTAATTTTTTTTATAGTAAAGCTGTTGCCATGGCAAATTGAAACTTTCTTTAAGTCTCTGTGATGTCATAAATCACGTCATGCAGATATGACATATGACTCATCTCTGGTTTAGTTTGTAGCATTGTGTTTGCTGCTGAGATACAGAGCAGCCTACATTTGGCTGCTCTCTTTTTTGCAACAAACAAGGATTTTTCAGCGAATATCAACTAATTAGTAAGTATAAACCTTTTCCAGTAGCTAATTGTTATTATATTGAACAGGAATTTATGGGTACATGTTAATAATTTACATTTATAATTAGCATTAAATATCACAAAGATTATTTAAAGAAGGACAGAAAGTTATAGAGATGGGCTCTGTGAAGTCTGAGCCCCCAAACCCCGAATATGTAACAATTGCCCAGAACTTACAGCCCCCAAGTTAACCCATTTTAACTTTCCTACCATGGAATCTAATGTTTCGTTTAAAGGAAAACTCCACCCTCATAAGAACATATTTTAGAAAGAATACCCTCTTTAAAATAAGTTGATATATCATACTTTGTCCTATGAATTCATTACTGCATGACTGCTATGCTTCTGGATGCCTCGTGGAAACTGAGCAATTTAGTGACCTGTACTGAGCCTGGGCATGCTCAGTTGAGACAGATGGGGGATTAACATTCAGTCACTGACAGTTGCTAACTGGAAGAACCAGGAAGCCGAAACAAGGGAAACGGGACATTGTGCAGGATTTTAGGTTAGACTTATATATTTCAGATTTCAAACTATAACCGTTTAGGGTTTTTTGGGGTGATTTACCTGTAAGGTTTCATTTCACAGCTGGACTTGCCCATTAAATGGCTCATTGTGTACAGCGTCTAGCACATTTATAGTTTATTTTACCAAACTATATTTACTGAATTCCAAGGAAAACATCACGGACGTCCCAGAGGACCTCTGTCCAAATGGAGATAAAAGTCGTGGGACAGGTTGCCCCTGCAGAGAGCGAAATCTCCAGATGGAAAAGATTGAAACGTCAGTTGGAGAAAGTATTTAAGTGTGGAAAATGCAGAGATTCCGACCCTAAGAAGGAAGTGGAGAGCACAGCAGATAGCAAGTGCTCCAAACCTGCAGTGGTCGAGGCAAGGCTTGATGGCCCTGACTGATCCGGCAGTGGTCGAGGCAGGGCTTGACAGCACTGACTCTGAGCCTGCAGAGGTAGAGGCAGAGCTTGACAGCACTGACTCAGAGCCTGCAGAGGTCGAGGTGGGGCTTGACGGCATTGACTCTAAGCCTGCAGAGGTCGAGGCAAGGCTTGACGGCTTTGACTCCGAACCTGCAGTGTTCGAGGCAAGGCTTGATGGCTCTGACTCCGAACCTGCAGGACAGGAAGCAAGGCACGATCTGAACCATAAAGGAAAGTGGAAAGCAGAGGAACCCACAGGTAAAGTAAAGGGGAATTGGTGGTCTACGTTGTTATCGGTATCTTATCATATTTATGACCTTTCTATGTGCACAGATCTAAGTGGGGTTTCCAGTAATATTGAGCTCTGCTAACCAAGAAATATCACTATAACCACATATCTGCTAGAATAAGAAAAATGTATGTACCTACTTTCCTTAATACTAATGGCAAAACTTGCAGCATAGACAGCCCTGCCAATACAGTGTCAACGAGCACATGTTAGAGAAGTGGAGGGAGATACGGAGCTGGGTTGTGCAGCAAGTTTAACCATCCGTATCACGGAAAGTAAGTAAGTACCAGAGGTGGGTGTACAGTCTCCCGCCTCATATTATCTAATGTTATTTTTTTACTACAGATAACACATCAAATTCAATAAATCTTTATTCGAGACCTACATTGGGTCGGTTTGGGTAAACAATATTTATGTGGGTCACAAGATGATTGTGGGTAACAGGTTTATGGGTCATGTGGGTACAGGTTTAATATTTGTAGAGCCCTGTTTAGGGTCAGGTTCTAGAGAACCACTCCATAGACTAATCTCTGGTAACTGCCAGATAGGTGAGGGACTGAAAAATAGATATGGTGCCCAAGACACCATATCTATGGTCACATCTAACAATATGGCTTCTGGTTTTATAATATATATATCTTTTACAGCTTTATGTCACCCAGAGCCAACTAAAGCTGGTTTGTCTCCTCCAGTGAATACTGCAAATTCAGCTTCTATAAATGTAAAGGAGAAGTCAGAAGATATTATTATCCACCATGATGATCATTCTATGGTAAGTACATCACCATTGTACAGTAACAATATGCTACATGGGACAATAAATACTCTCCAACACAACTACATGCAAATGAAGTAATTATTGTATTAGAGTTTGATATTTATAGTAAATAAAATCTGTAACATTGATGTCGCATTGTAACATTCATTTTAACTCATTATGACAGAGTTGAAGGCACCTGTGTGTTGTAATTCATCATATCAGTGGATTTTTGCAATAAATAGCATTTTATTTCTACATTTAGCCTGCCAGACCTGCTTCTCCTCCCCTAAAGAAGACTGAACCAAGGCAGCAGGAATATAATGATGGAAGACCTCAGCCAGACTCTTGTGAATTGGCGTAAGTTAATTAGAAACTGTAACCAATCAGGATAAAACAATATTATAGGGCTGTCCAACTTAGCCAATTAGAAGGTCTGTACTAGAATCCGTTTTCAATGGTAGGTTAATGATGGACCAATCATTTTTAATACTCTATTTTTTTTCTTTCAGTGCTCAGCAAAACCCATTGTTATCACTCAGTGAGTTGGTGTTGGATGGGCGAACAGGCATTCAGAAAGGTGAGACATTCAGTCAATAATAATAATCATCCTTGTTAAATTATACAGGGGAAGTCATGAAATGTTCTCTATTTGCAGGTTTTACTGGCACAAGTTAAAGAAAATGGAAACCAAGTTGCTGTAAAAATTAGAAGCAAAACAACTCTAAAGGACCAACTGTGTAAATGGTAATACCATTGGACAAAGTAGTGACAGACCAGTTTACTAATTAGTACTGTAAAGCTACACCGTACACATAGCGTTTCCAATTCATTTCTGTTGTAATTCTTTGACCATTTTTTGACGTTGAATCTATAATAATCTAAATTCAGCAGCACCCTTTCCACTTGTGAATTTGGATTCATCTTGTTTTTTAGCTTTAAGATAGAGAAAAAGATCCTGCAATTGGGCAGAAGAGAAAGAAGTCCTTTCATTATCGGTTATGATGGCTCCTTTGAAACCCCCTACCATGAAGGTCTGGTTTTAGAACTTGCTCCCATGCTGGACTTGAAAACCTACATGGACTGGGCCAGAGGTCCAATGTCATATGAAATGGCAGTGTAAGTATTCCGTGTTGGTGACCATCAGACAGTAACCTATTGTCTCACAGTTGAACAGTGGTAATGGGATAAATAATAAGCTAGATAAAATGATGGATTCCCTACCCACAGCTGTAACTGCTGCAGGATTTCTGAATTTAGAACATTTAACATAGAGACCAACTTTAATTCATGTTTTTCTTCCTACGAATGACACTGGATAATAATGTCAATGGCTATCTGAATCTTTAAGCAGAATAATAAAATCTCCATGGTACCCTATGTAAATAGCCCCCAGACACAAAACGCTATGGGAAGGTTGGGTGTAGTGACTATATGGACTTGGTAATAAGTAGAATATGTTGGATTTATTGATAGATTGACCAATGAAGGTTTTATTTTAATACCTGCAGATTTTACTCGGCCTGCCTTGTCCTAGGAGTGAGATTTTTACACCAACACAGGATCATTCATCGGTAAGCACCAATGTAAATGTGGGGGATATGCTTATTTTAATAGCTAAGGTAATATTATAATATTAAGTGTGCGAGGGTTGAAGGGGTTAAATGGGTGGTTGTTTAAACGAGTTAATTTAAAAACAGTGAAATCAACTTTAAAGGGTATGTCCACCCTTAAAACTGTTTTTTGATATAGCCTTCCCCCTGGTCTCCCAGCCCCAACCGCTTCATTTTTAGGTTGAGAAAGTGCCCCAAACTTTTACTTACCTCCCCTCTTTCCTCTGCAGCGCTGCCGGCCCTCTGCTTGCGAGAAAATGCAAGCAGAGGGGCGGGACCGGCAGTCACGTCTGTGATTGGCTGAGCGGCAACCAATCACGGACGCGGCTGCCGGTCATTCATTGCAGCCCTATGCGGGACTGCCAGGCATAACCCTCAACGTGTATGTGCTATATGGGTAATGGGGATATCGCCAGGCAGAACCCTCCATGTGTATGTGCTATATGGGTAATGGTGATACTGCCAGGCAGAACCCTCCATGTGTATGTGCTATATGGGTAATGGTGATACTGCCAGGCAGAACCCTCCGCGTGTATGTGCTATATGGGTAATGGGGATACCATCAGGCAGAACCCTCCACGTGTATGTGCTATATGGGTAATAGGGATACGGCCAGGCAGAACCCTCCACGTCTATGTGCTATATGGGTAATGGGGATACCATCAGGCAGAACCCTCCACGTGTATGTGCTATATGGGTAATGGGGATACCGCCAGGCAGAACCCTCCATGTGTATACCCATATAGTGCATAAAGACAGGTTGTGGTTGAGGTGTAGGTTTTGCCTTGGGTTGTGGTTAGGGTGCAGGTCACTTCCAGTGTATGGGGGGGAAGTTCTAGTGGCACTGTGGGTAAAGGGTAAGCATTGTGTTTGGGTCTGGGTAGCTTTGCAGATCAGGTGCATTGTGCAGTCTGTCAGTAATGTGGGTGATAGTCAACTGAGTTTTGAAAGACAATCCAGAGCCGCACACGTTATATTAAACAGATTACAGATTTTCTGTCATCTTTCAAATGTTGGTACAGTGTGTTCACAGCTTGTTTGAGTCTAATCTTCCCCTTTAACCTTACTGAAATGTACAGGATATTTCAAAAAAGACACTATCTCCTATTTCTAATTAGTTTGTTTCAAGCAAAGTGTTGGTGCCCTTTAAGATGTGCCATTGCATGTTAAATGTAGTGGGTTTAATAGATAATGTGCCTTGTTATAGTTATAGCAGTTTAAGTGCAATCGCCGTGCAGTCAGTAGGTAAAGGCAGCGTGGTGGCCCAGTCCACATTGATGGTCTGTGTTGCTATGTCCAAAACCACCTACAGCTACTTCTGCAAAAGAATGTTTTGATCTCCCGTGCTTGGGTTGGTTTCTTCCACGTACATTTACTACCGCGGCCGTATCAAGACATACTGCTAGAAAGGGTTACCCCCCTCTTTACTTTAAACAGGATCGGACTGGCCCACAGGGTTATAGGGGGGGAAGCCTCTGAAGACCCTTCCACCCATGAAAACAGAAAAAAATGTTCAAATTTAGATAGAGTTAAAGGGACAGTTATAAAGGAAAATAAATACATATAAGGAGTTAGTAGGAATGAGGGAGATACTTTAATTATTGAAAAAAGGCGAATATAATCTGGATTGGGACCCAATAGCTCAGTCTGACACTGTCTACAAAATCAAACGTATATGAAAACATTAGAATGCTGCGGGCAGTGGCTTAACTCGGAATATATGGGCCCCCCAGCTAAACAATGATGGGGCCCCTATCAGTGCTTCATCCACTGGTTTTCTGGGAGGAGGATATATCTGTCATAGGGAAAATAAGATGGGGCCACCTTGGCTCATGCCCCCCGCATGCTCCCCTGGTAGTCACGCCTTTCGCTGTGGGCTGTACTGAATTCAGTAGTGTTAAAGGACATTTATACCGAAAAATAGCTTATTTTAAATTGACCATAACTGGGAACTATAATTCTTCCCAACCACCACTGTATCATTTTTGTTGATCTGCCCCCTATTTCTTTAGATATCCAATCCAAAACTTATATTTCAGCTGTCAATTAAGTTCCTTGCTCTCAAAAACTATTCTTCTGTGAGTACTTTTACTGTAGATGGAATGGTGACAGAGTTTTGACAGTTTAAATGCTGTGTGCAGGCTTAACAGTTGGTTTGTGGGGAAAAAGTCAGGATCCAAGTGGGAGTGGTTAAAAGAGGGAGGGGGATACTGCTCCTAAATAAAATGTGTGTTGTATTGAAGGCATGCAGCAACAGACATAAATCAGAGTAAGTGCTACTAACATGTATTCAATGATAGATTCAGATGAGGCAAAGTCATTTTTTCAGTATAGTGTCCCTTTAATGCTGACCAGCCATTCCGCATATTGGTTACAATAGAGATGTGGAACCCTGGCATGGCAGATGTTTTGGACACTACAACTCCCGGGAGAATGCAACCAAAGCATGCTGGGAGTTTTAGTTTCTAAACAGAATACATAAAACATGTATGATCGGGTATAGGGTACTTATAAACTCCATGGGACAGGGCCTGATCTGAGAACAATTCTCCTATTACGAAAACCCACAGTATTATACAAGCCAGAGCTGAACCAAACACAATGACAGCTCCCCTAATGAATGGTGAAAAGTTAAATTAACAAACAATAGGTAATAAGGGCCATATTTATAAAACATCGTTATCGTAAAACTAATGATCGGTGTGCTACGATATGGACCGTTATTTTACGATATCACCATCATAAATCTACGGTACCGATATCGTAAAAAAAAAACATCGTTATTGTAGAATAACTATCGTTATCGTAGAATAATGATTGTTATTGTAGAATAACTGTCGTTACCATTGAAGCGTAAAATAACGAACGGTATTCTACGATAGCGGTCAGTATTCTATGATAAAGGTACCGATTTACGGTAGCGATATCGTAAAATAACGGTCCATATCGTAGAACATTTATGGTTATTTTTACGATAACAATGTTTTATAAATATGGCCTTAAGTTTCCTTTAAACTGCCATATTTGTTAGTTGCCTGTACTAAGAACACCAGGAGCAGCAGCCCCATCCCTGGGATGTGTTTGTGTCTTCCAACGTGAAGGTTTAGAGAGGGACCAATCAGCGCTCATTCCTTTCCCAAAGGCTGGAACTAGGGGTCGCCCTAGTCCGGATTGTCGGTAGGATGGAACACTCAGACGGACATGTTCTATAGAGCAGGGGGAGATTGCACGGTATCGGGGAGGACAGGAGGACCGCGACTGGGACACGTGCAGGGGCCCTCCATTTGCTGGTACTGGACGTAAAGTTTGGGTCTCGGTAGCGGAGGGAAAGGGGTTGGAGAGAGGAGACCGATCTGTGAGATTTAATCACTGGGAGAGATTGTTCCTCCAGCAACAAGTGAGATCGGGTCAGAGTGGGGGAAACGCCCAGGGGAGCTACAATGAGGAACGTTTGGCTGATTCTGCACATTATCACTGCGGTGTCCGGGGGAGAGACAGTAAGTGCAGGGTCTGCTTTTTCTCTGTGTGACCTTATAGGGCAATGTACAGAACTGACTGATCAAGGCCTGGGCAGTGGCAAGCGCAGGATTTTCAAGGGGGAGATTCCTAAATGGGTTACCACTAAACAAGCGTTAGTGAACACTGTCAGTCGCCCGTTTCCCTGGATCAGATGAAGGGGCAATTTGACATGCCAGTAAATCATCGCTGATTGTGTGGTCCATATTAGACATTTGCCGTGGCCGACCAATCTATAGCGGCGACCGGTCTGGACAGAAAATTTGTCCGTGTGTATCCCAAATAGCTAAGGTAATATTATAATATAATATTAATGTTCTGTTTTACTGAGAAATCCACATTTACATTACATTATCATTAGTGCCTTTCAAAGTCAGAGCTGTGACACTGATGGTAGATCTCACAGAAATTGCTGGATTTTGTTGGTATTGGGACCTATCGGGCAAGATGAAAAATTTCCATTACCGACTCCCTGAAGTAGGAGACAATAACATTGGACCAAGTATGGGCAAATTGATCATTCTTTATAAAGAATATATGAAAGAATAATTTCTGTGTGTAGATAGATATATAGAGAGAAAGCTGTAGAGAGAGAGAGAGATATAGAGAGATAGATACCGAGAGAAAGATAGATAGATAGATATAGAGAAAGATACTGAAAAAAAAGAGAGATAGATAGACAGACAGATAGATTGATTGACTGATAGATAGAGATATAGAGAGATATCGAGAGAAAGAGAGAGTGCCCATGTGGGTTATTATATGTGGGAGAAACCGTCCAGTCCGTCAGATCTCGCATCTCCCAACATAGATCAAGCATCAAGACTCGTGATGTGAAATTACCGGTGCCGAAACATTTTGTGGAGGCGAAACACAGTGAAAATGATCTGAAGTTTATGGTGCTGGAGTCTGTTTCGATGCCGGAGAGGGGAGGCAACAGGGTTGCACTCCTACAGAAGCGCGAGGTTTGGTGGATTGGGCGGTTGGACACGCTTTACCCTAAAGGTTTAAATAGGGACTACAATTTACACTTGTTTGTGTAAATTGGGGATGAGGGAGCTCAGAGTCCATCTTTGTCGATATCTTCATTGATGTCTACTTTAATGTCTTTTTCTGATGATATAACTGATGTTTTTTTCTGTTGTTCATTATAACTATGAATATTTTGGAGAGGTTGTAATGTTGACATGTCAATATATGTAATTTGGGTCCACGAGGTCACTTCCTGTTGGTAGGGATAAAAGGGGAGGAGACTGAGTGGAACAGGTGAACATTTTTGTCCTGCTTGAGAAAGGGGATGTTGTATATCCTCGAAACGTCGCATTATATATGTGGACAATAAATTGAAGCAAAATTGAAACTGTGTGCGGTACTATTTCCTTTGCATGTACATTTTGGGGTGGAGAGCAATTCCCAGTGAGTAACCAGCACCGACAACAAAGAGATTTAAGCAGTGGTGTGCTGTATAACCACAAAGAAAATATAACAGCTACATACAAGCACCCACATGGAGCAAGCAACTTTCTCCTATACGGACTCGGACTTGTCCGATATTCTGGGGAAGGTCCAGGGTTCAAGTGAGTTTCTAGCAACCCCGGTCACAGTAACTGGGAAAAGAAACTGGAGGCTTTTAATCGGAAGAAGACGGACCTTGAGCTCCATGCACTTACCCTTACGGAATACTGTAAACAGAGTCGTATTCCACGTGGTTTGAGAGTGAATTTGCAGCCCACCTTATTCATGGATAATGAAAATTTTCGTGACAAATTTACACGCATTCTGAACAAATGTGCATTCGATGTAATGGCTTTAAACATTGAATTTATTACTGAGGAACTTACCAGCATTAATGATAAAATAACAGCATTGGATGGAGAGTTGCAGCCGATGATTTCGGTAAACTACAAGCCGAAATGGAAAGGCATACAATCTTTATTCGTTCTATAGGAGACTCAGGCTTAAAGCTCATTTCTTGTAATGGGTAATGTGGGGGATGATAAGATTGGACTTACACCAACGGACTTGGGACTTTGTGTTAAGGGCAAGTTTATGCCACCTACAACATATACGGCTATTGAAGCATTTATTGCCAAAACCAAACAAGATGTGATTTGTGCATTGGAAGACATACATAATTTAAATGTACACTGTAATATGAATAAAAATGAATGGCAGGCTTTGAATTATCTTAAATGTAGATCGGACATCACAATAAAGCCCTCCGATAAGGGGGGTGCTATCGTGGTGTTGGACACAGATTATTATGTACAGGAAATTCTTATGCAATTGAGTGACGGGGAGGTCTATAACAAGGTTGATAAAGATCCTGTTTTGGACATTAAAAAGAGTATGGAAGACTTCCTGACCGAGATGGTTAGAAAAAAAGTCATTAC
Source organism: Hymenochirus boettgeri (assembly GCA_019447015.1). Classification (NCBI taxonomy): domain Eukaryota; kingdom Metazoa; phylum Chordata; class Amphibia; order Anura; family Pipidae; genus Hymenochirus; species Hymenochirus boettgeri. Next base: position 293,130,479 of record CM033469.1, read on the forward strand.
TATTGAATTAAAAAATCACCTTGTGGTGGCCCACCCAGTCACGCCAGTATTGTATACTTTGCCCAAGATAAACAAGAACCCTGTCCAGCCGCCTGGGAGGCCAATAGTGGCAGGGATCGATTCGGTCTTTAGTCCTATGGCTACCATGCTGGACAGGGTTCTTGTGTCTCTAGTACAGGGCATACCATCATTTGTTAAAGATACTATACATTTTTTGGAAAAGTTAAACTCATTGGATGTTCTTGATTGGAGGGATGTCATCCTCGTGACATTGGACGTGACAGCATTGTACACGTCCATACCTCACGAGGATGGGATCCGTGCCACATACAGACTATTAGAGAAGGGAAGTGTATATAATGCGGAGGGACTTGAATTTTTCATGGGTTGTTTACGTTTGATATTGACTAGGAGTTACTTTAAATTCGACAAGGACTTCTATATCCAATGCAGAGGCACTGCAATGGGTTCTAACGTCGCCCCGTCATATGCTAATGCCTTTATGGCATGGCTGGAGGAGGAACGAGTCTATGTGTTACCATCCTTCACCAGGCACTGCTTGGCCTGGTGGAGATACATAGACGATATCTGGCGGGGCGACGTTGCATCCCTGCAGTTCTTCCACGAGCAATTGGGTAAGATACATCCGAACATAGGTTTTACTATGAATTATGCATTGAAAGGTAGCGTACATGCAGAACACCAATTTATAAGCCAGAGTCTACTGAATGAGTAAATAATTGAGCAGTATTAAACTGATGCAAATCTTCATGTAGGATGCACCTAGAAAGTAATAGATTTTAATGGCATTTCTGGGCTATAAGTAGAAAGAAATGTATTTTGTGGAAACTCTGCTTTAAATGTCCAGATAAAACTATTAAAAGTGCATTGCTTATTAGACTTACATTTTAATTTCTGATTAGGAATCTGTGAGGTATTTGCACAAGTTTTAGAGGAAACCAATTCTTTACACTCGGATTCCAGTGGAACTTGGTCTAAAGATGTTTCTGGATCAAGAAGGATTGATGGAGTTTTACAGGGAATAGAGAAAGATGCTCTGAAGCAGCAGAGATTTTTAGGCGACATGGAATTAGGTGAGAGTCCTAAATACACATATACTTAATTAAACTGAATTACAAAAGAATGTGCAACTTACAACTGTGCAGAGCAATTATCATTGTGTTCAGTAAAACGATTGTAATTACTATTCTTTCATAAAGGGTTTCACATCTGCACAATTTCTAAAAAATCCCTGTGATAAGCAGACAAGAGAAGAACATGATTGTGTTTTTTTTCTGTGGTGGGTTTTCTGAAGCAGGAATATGATTTGGTCACAGGCATCAGATTTTTGAGAAAGTTTCCCTAAAGTATACATCTATAATCTGACTACCTTTTGTAGGTAGGTTATGGCCATTCCCATTGTCACTGTTTTGTTACATGTCACGGCGCACACGGCGAGATGACGTCACGCACGGACACTCGCGTTGCATGCGCTGTGACGTCATGCATGGCGTACATGTAATTGAGGCTAACAAATCGGAGTAAGGGGGAAATCTCGGAGGCGCGGAGATAACTATTCAACTGAACAGAAACAAGATGCCAGCAACTTTAAAACTACTAAGGTAGGCTCTGGAGGAGCTTAGGGGAAACAAATATGGCAAATGTATTTTTAAAGCTGCAGCTTCCAATTGACCTTAACTTCATTTTACAAGTATGTATCCTTTAAAGATCATGCTGAGTCCAGAGGGAAGACTGGCAGAATCAGTTTTCTTTGTGCTGGTGCTCTGACAGAAACAATATTGGGAGGTAGGAATTACCAGTCCCGTATCCGTGTCCCAAGTACTTTCATTTAACTGTATTATAAAAAAAAAACTTTTTACACACAATGTATCCTTTAATACGAGAACTGCGGTCACTGTATCAGAAGGTAAAGCACCTTGACATAAAAGCAGTTATCTATCTCACCTCTCTGTTAATCGAGGCTGTTGGAAAATGTTCCTTAATTAACATAGGGCTCTTACTTCCTTAGCATTCCAGTCTTGCACAGTTAGGGTGAGGCCACACTGCAAGCACAGGAATCGCGCACAAAATCGCGAGCGTTATCGCACGCGATTGTGTGCGCGATTCTTGCGCGTTTCGCGTCGCGTTCGCGTTTGCGCATGCGTTTTCGCCTTTTCACGTTATGGAAACGCATGCGTTAACGCACCAAAAATGGTGAACGCATGCGTTACCATAACGGAACGGACGCGCAATCGATGCGCATGAAATCGCGAAGGGAATTCTTGCGTTCCCGCGATTTCCATTTTAGCGAAAATCGCGGCGCAAACGCGCGAAAAACGCGCTAGTGGGGCCTAGCCCTAAGTAAGTAGTAGTGCAGTAGTAAGTAAACGTACCTTTGGTCGCAATCTAGCATTAACTAGCTTGCAGATTACTACAGCAGGTCGCTGCCCACTAGAAGACTCAAGCAAATCTTTTTACAGACGAATACTGGCAAATGAGCTTTTTGCCAGAGATCAGGAGGCACGGCCTATATGTTGCAAACAGGTCATGTAATTTACTGAGTAGTATCTTACTTGTAGGGACAAAGGGGACACAGCGATGTTTTCGGATTCATATCGGTTAGCATGAATTTAACCCCTTCCTTGCAGCGACTACAAAGGTATCACCCGGAAAGACAGTGTGTCAAATTTAAGTGATTTGTGGTACTTATGGCATGACTATTAAACGCAAGCTTTTTTTAAAGTTGTGTGTTGATTCCGGAAGGAAATTTAACCAGAGCGACTGTGGCTCTGGGTAAAATTCCCGTTAGTTTAGGGTGAATGGTGTTTTTTACATTGTGGGGTATAAATATGGGTTTTGTTCTCTGTTCATATAATGGTTATCAGTCCACACTTGAGAAAAGGCTTCACTCCCCTTCCTTTTTCACAATGTTGTTCTTTTCAGCCTATATCGAATACGCTTTTTTTTTTCTCTCTTCAGTTAGGATGTAATTGTCAATCTGCCATCTCCTACCATCCTTTGCTTGCAGGGCCACTTATACTGCCACCAATGCCAGCTAATATGGGTCCCTTAATTCAGCATAGGGACTACTCCCTGAGGGAAAAGGTAGTTTCCTACCTTTTCCTACCTTGCACTCACAGTTCGTTATTATAAACATGTTACTATAGAGCAGTCAGGAGTTTTGAATCTCCGAACCCCACCTCAGTTTACACTACATTGGGGAACACCAAGTTCAGAGGAGAGGGGGGGGATGCTGCGTTCTGGTACTGTGTTTTAAACAGCTGATTGCGCGTACCTTACAATATAAGGCGGCCCTGCAGTTGCTAGTGGTTATTAGGACCATTGGGCTGTCTAATTCTGTGCTGTATTGTGGGCTTGAAATCGCACCAGTAGCCATTGCCCAGTTTTCCCCTGATGGAAGTGGTAGGTTATGAGTTTATATTCACAAGGTGTTTAGATTCCACTTTCTTAATCTGACTGCAATAAGACTGAATGCTATGAAGCAGGGAAAATTCTAACATTTATCCACTTAATCATCTCAACATATTCCATCAATGTAAAAATATATAATGGGCCATATAAGAACCTCTCTGATGCATTGTTTACTAATCGGAAATATCAAGGACACAAAGACATCATTTAAAGGGCATGTCCACCCTTTAAAAAACTTTTGATATGTGGTAGGGCTTGCTCCCCAGCCCCAACCGCATTAACTTATTGCCAGAAACTCCCCCGATCTTTACTTACCTTCCCTCTATCCTCTGCTGCACTGCCCAGCCCTCTGCTTGCATGGAGCTGCAAGCAGGGGGCGGGACCGGCAGCCGTGTCTGTGATTCGTTTAGAGGCGCCAATCACAGACGCGGCTGCTGGCAGTTCAGAATGCCGGAGGGGAGAGGGAAGGTAAGTAATTATCGGGGGAGTTTCTGCAAATTAAATAATGTGGTTGGGGCTGGGGAGCAAGCCCTACCACATATCCAAAGGATTTAATGATAGGGGGAGGTAGACCAAAAGGGAGGGAGGGCTGCTCAGAGAATGCCAAAACCTCTGAGGAAGCCTCAAGGCGGAAACAATTTCCCCCTCTGCTAGGCTCCTGTGGCCAGTTTTCTTGACTTTGGAGGGGCATTGCGGGCAACCATTTTGATCTGGGATGTAAGGTAAGGATTTTTCTACACTACAGAGTGGGACCAGTAGTGGTTAAATTATAATTTGGGGGTGGACATGCCCTTTAATTTTGGAAGAAAAGAAGTTTCATCTTCAGGTTAGGAAAGGTTTCTTTACAGTGAAACTGTGGAACTGTCTTCCAGCAGATTGTGGTAATGGCAAGTTCATTAAAAGTGGGCAGGATAAGTTTCTGAAACTAAAAAATATTGAGAATTTCTAGTATTAATACATATACTGTAGTTCTGGTTGATCCAGGGATACTGGATCAACCAGAACCAGTTCTCCTTACTGACACAAACCGCAATTGGAATTTCCAATTTTAGCTTTTTTTTTTTTGCCATCCTCTGGATAAAGGGCAATTATAGTGAGAAAAGTTTTTTTTAATTTTCTTCAATGTATCCTATAAGTCATCCCAACCACCAGGGTACCTTTAGTTTCTTTAAATTCTTCATAGTCCCCGAGATATAAAGCCTTTGAATATGCTGTGATTTGTAGGAGCTGCTACACCTCATCTGTCACTCAAAGTCACACACCCCACAATCCAAAGCTCCCATGCAGTACTGTCACACACTCTCTCACCCACACTATATGTACCATGTGCAACATATATCAAATGCTGTAGTGCTAAACACAATCAATAAACCATTAACCCAGCAATATGAGCATAACACACTATAAAACAGCCCCCCCCCCAAAAAAAAATCTTATATACATACAAACCAGTGAACACTAATACAGTATATAATACAGTAATACAGACTATATACCAAACAAGACACACAGTGCAATGTATGAAATATATAGACTAAAGCAACTGAAATGTAACAGAGAACAAGCAGTGTCACTGTGTTTGTGAAGGTCTCTCACTACAGCTGCTGTTACACTGACTCTCTTCAGTGATTATGATCTCAGCTAAGCAGAGGGAGAGGATGAACTTTAGGTAAAAAATAAATAACAATTAGCAAGTTAGAGAACAGGGAGAGTTCAGTAACTTACTTGTAAGAATCTCAGCACCACTTGTCCTCTCTCCCCCTCTGCCCCTCCTTCAGCATATTGCTACTTTATTCCACACTTTGATTGCTTGCAGTCTAGCTCTGGAAGGAGGGGTCAACAGGATGTCAGCACTTCATTTAAGTCCTTTCAACTGACAATGCTCGGACTCTGTATACAGCCCGTCACTGCTTGAGGGGGAGTAGACAGAGAGGGGAGGGGGACTACACAGCTTGGTACAAACTTCTGCCAGTGTGAAGAAATGAAGCCACACAGAAACATGGAAGTAAGGCAGCTTTACTAAGTGATCTATAATTGTATACAGACAAAGTTTTTTTTCTCACTATAGTTGCCCTTTAACGTTAGGTAGGGTTGTAAAGGTTGACTAGATGGACGTATGTCTTTATTCATCCTTGATTACTATGTTACTATATATTTATCAGTACACCCATTTTACACTCCACCATATGTCTTTCCACTAACTTCAAAGATTAATTGTCTTTGTAAATAGTACTTTTAACACTTTTTCCAGTCCAACTAAGGAGTCTCCTGCTGCATGAATTTCATAGCGATCTCATTCTCTCAAGCAAAAGTTCAACACACATGTGATTGCGGGTCATGACCACGACACATGATGTGTACGAACGTTCGTTTCGGACGATAATCAGCCCGTGTATGGGCCCTTTATTGGCCTAAGCGGCCATTTGATCTCCGAACGACCAGCACGATAGAGGGCCCACATACGGGCTGATTGTCGACCGAAAACAAACATTCGTACACATCGTGTGTCGCGGGTCGGGACCCGCAATCGCACGTGTACGAACCTTCAGTGTGTCAGGCTTAACTGAGATATTAACAAAAATGTGGAGCTGGATTGATCTACTCTAAAAGTTTCATTCACCTTCGATAGTGAAGGTTTTATTCCCCTTCAGATAGGTACACTATAGAATGCATTGCACAGAGCTGTGCTAAGAACAGGTTCACTTCATTATCACCCCTCTGCAGCTCTATACAATGTTGTTTTATAGATGTAATTATTAAAGGAGTGATGTTGACAGTTATGCAGATGGAATGCAATCTGTGAGAGATATGGGCATATTGAAGCAATATCTAGGATACTGTGGCAGATTAAAAGCATTCTTCTGGAGGTTGTGATAGATTAAAGCCTCATACACACGTTGGATATTGCTCTGCTTTCGTAATTGCGCAAAGATACGAAATTTACGTACGAATGTTACTTTACGTACGAACGTCTACATCTAATGACTATCGTGGTGACTATTGTTGCTGGTGTACAGATGCCGTTTCAACTATGAGGATTAACGATAATGTTGTAAAGCTCCGTCGGCTGAATCGTACGAAAATTATCCAACATGTGTACAAGGCTGTGTAGCAATTCAGTCAATCAGTGCAGTCCTTCTAATTAAATTTTGGTTGTGTCCCTAATAGAACAAATCATCTAGCAACCCAGTTGTCTCCTTTCCCGTTAAAGGGCAACTATAGTGAAAAAAAAACTTTGTCTGTATACAATGTATAGATCACTTAGTATAAGCTGCCTTACTTTCATGTTTCTGTGTGGCTTCATTTCTTCACACTGGCAGAAGTTTGTACCAAGCTGTGTAGTCCCCCTCCCCTCTCTGTCTACTCCCCCTCAGCAGTGACTGGCTGTATACAGAGTCCGAGCATTGTCAGTTGAAAGTGCTGACATCCTGTTGACCCCTCCCTTCCAGAGCTAGACTGCAAGCAGTCAAAGTGTGGAATAAAGTAGCAATATGCTGAAGGGAGGGGCAGAGGGGGAGAGGGAGGACAAGTGGTGCTGAGATTCTTTACAAGTAAGTTACTGAACTGCTGTTCTCTAACTTTGCTAATTGTTATTTACTTTTTACCTAAGTTCATACTCTCCCCCTGCTTAGCTGAGATCATAATCACTGAAGAGAGAGTCAGTGTAACAGCAGCTTGTAGTGAGACCTTCACAAACACAGTGACATTGCTTGTGTCCTGTTACATTCAGTTGCTTTAGTCTATATATTTCATAGATTGCACTGTGTGTCTTGTTTGGTATATAGTCTGTATTACTGTATTATATATACTGTATTAGTGTTCCATTTGAGTCACTGGTTTTGTATGTATATAAATTTTTTTTTTGGGGGGGAGGGGCTGTTTATAATGTGTTATGCTCATATTGCTGGGTAATGGTTTATTGATTGTGTTTAGCACTACAGCATTTGACTATATGTTGCACATGGTACATATAGTGGGTGAGAGAGTGGGTGACAGTACTGCAGGGGAGCTTTGGATGTGTGGGTGTGTGCCTTTGAGTGACAGATGAGGTGTAGCAGCTCCTACAAATCACAGCATATTCAAAGGCTTATATCTCGGGACTATGTAGAATTTAAAGAACTAAAGGTACCCTGGTGGAGGGATGACTTATAGGATACATTAGAAGAAATTAAAAAAAAACAATTTTCTCACTATAATTGCCCTTTAAGATACGAAACACATAAACACAACACACATAAAATCTACATCCAGAAATGCTAGTTGGTATTTACATTAGAAGGATAATGCAGGCTGCTTAAAGGTTCGTACACACTCTCAATCTGTGAGCGAGGACGGCCAAGCACTACACGCGATGAATGGCCGTTTCAGACAAGAATAGTCTGTGTGTGTATGAGTCTGTCAGGGGTCGTTCGTTGATCCGCTTGGCGGATCGGCGAACGGCCATCGGGGGTCGTTCCTCACTCACAGATTGAGCGTGTGTACGAACCTTTAGTTTCAATGTAGCCATACATCACGTCATTATGAAGTACTACCTTGCCTTTTAACATGTAGATTTCCTATGGTTCAGGCTCAATCTGTCACAAGATCCTCAAAATTGCTTTTAATCTGCCATGCTTTTCTAGATAAGCTCATGTCTAAAAAATTTTCTTTAAATCTGCCATAGTCTCTTAGATTGCATACCTTAAGATTACCCCATTAAATAGTTATAGCTACAGGGGGAGGATAATGAAGGAACCTGATCTTAGCACAGCTTTGTGCAATGCATTTCGCAATAGTATAATTAGGGTTCGTACAGATGTGTGATCGCGGGTGCTGACCAAGTCACACCTGCGAGATCGTGACCGGCCAGATCTTCGAACGGTCGGGCATTTGGCCGAGAAAGTGCCCGTACACGGCACCGTTATCGGCCAATCATACACATTGTTCGTTGTGGATCAGCACCAGCAACACACGTGTGTACGAACCTTTAGTGAGGTTTTATTTACCTTCAGAGATCTCAAGGTGAATGAAACCTTCAGAGCAGATCAAATCTGCTCCACATTTTGTTATATCCCAATAAAGGAGAACTAAAGTCTCAAGACACATTGTCCCAATAGCAGAGCACATTCACAAACGTACAAAAAGCTGTGTCTTACCTCTCCATTTGCTGTGGCCATTAGGGGATTTATGAAAAACTTGTGAGTACTAGGGGTCAGCTCCCTCAATCCACCTTAGCTGGGTAAACCCCCAGCTAAGTGTCTGCGATAAGGTACATGCTCTGTAGTTCTCAACAGATCAAAACAAGGAAGTTGCAGCCTTGCTTCCTAGAAGCTGATAGCCAATCACATTACAGTACAGAGATCCTCTCTTCCCTGACACAGAGCAAGGATTTCAGTTTTTGTTTTCAAACACATTCAATGCTCCTGTCCTAACAATGATAATCCTTTACTTTCATACAAAAAAAGTAATCTTTGCAGTGATTTCATAGATCGCATGGATGTAAGAAACAGAATACTAAATTTCAGCAAAATTTAAAAAAGAAAGTCTGGGGAATAGAACCGCAACCTCTACATTTACTCTGCCTTGCTAAAAGCAGAGCTCTGACCTCAGACTAGCAGGGATAGTATATAGGATGCTGATACATGTAGAATCTTTTACTATGAACATAATGGAAAACAAAATAAGGTAAGTCTGGGGATTTAAACTTGCAACCTTCTGAACTGTGTGTCCCTAATACTGCGTCTTACGGTGCGCCACCACGAAGAAGAGCTGATTATATAGGTACATTTAGAAGCTTTATTTTTTTGGAACATAATAGAAAAAAAAGGGAAAGCCTGGGGTATTGAACTTGTGACCTTCTGAACAGTTTACTTCTTAAAGGGTATGTCCACCCCATAAACTTATTTTGATATGCTGTCCCCCATGTCTGGTAGCCCCAACCGCATGGTTAGTATTTTTTCAAAAGCCCCCCAAACTCTTACTTACCTCCCCTCGTTCCTCCGCCGCACTGCGGCCCTCTGCTTGCGAGAATGCAAGCAGAGGGGTGGGACCGGAGTCGCGTCTGTGATTGGCTGAACGGCAGCCAATCACGGACGCGGCTGCCGGTCATTCAGTGCAGCGGAGGAAAGCGGAGAGGAGTAAGAGTTTGGGGAGCTTTTTGAAAGAAAAAAAATATGCGGTTGGGGCTGGGAGACATGGGGGAGCAGCAATTAAGGGGGATTGACGCTAGGGGGAGGGATAGTAGAACGGGAGGGGGAGAAGGGCTGCAGTACGCATGGCAAATATCTAACGGAGGCAAGAAGCAGGCAGAGCCCTGCTATCCTCCTGTGGTGGTTTAGTTTGGGACTTTGGGGGGGGGGGTTTACAGGAGAACCCTATGGAGCTGGGATGTGAGGTAGGATTAAACTACATACGATGGTGGGGCCAGTAGTTGGGGGGATTATAGTTTTTGGGGTGGACATGCCCTTTAACTGGTGCCTTACCCGGTGCGCCAACACTGAATAATCAGAGAATACATTAACATTTACATAAAAATGGATATTGGAAGTCCCTGATAAGACTTTGAAACTGCTTGTTACGCAGTTTATCTACCAGCAACTTACACTGGTAAATTAAACTGCAGGGTAACAAGCAGCTTTCACGTCTTAGGGACTTCAATATTGGTCTGAAGACATCTGTATAGAAAATACTCTGTGCATAGAGACAGTATACTGGGGTCAGGGGGCGTGGTTTTTTGATGACTTTATGGGCTGTTGGTTGTACTGGCAGCAACAGGGAAGCCTTCTTAGTTACAGAATCTATTTCTCACATGTACTAAAAACTTACTAGAGGAGAATCTTAAAATGTAATGGTGTTCTGGGGTGAAAAGCTTTCACATTAGGTTTTTTAAACATTTAAGTTAGTTCCCTTTTAAAACTGACACACAGACTGGCTAGAATGAGAGCTAGAGAAAATGTTTTTTGAAAGGAGTGAAAAAGTGTGTACATGTCCTTTAAATGCAGGCTTGACCAGGTTTATTTGTAAATGGTTACTTCTGACAATTTTAACAAGGTATTCTTGGTTTGTAGGTGGCCTGATCTGTATATTGGTTTAAGTACTATGGGGAAGAACATGTCTACTAGTACATTCAAGAAGCTATCAGATAGGGATTTGTTCTATCCAAAGCTCCATTTCTACTATCTCTGAGTCCAGCAACAGTGTGAGTATTGAGCTGATGACCCACCCTGGGTACCCAAGTATTCCCGAAGAAGGAGGATGCGGAGAGGGACCAGATGGTTTTTCCCAGTCCCGAGAAAGGCTTCATGAGTTGGAGGTGTTGAAAAGCACATCACTGTGGAGTTTCTTCCTAGGTTATGGAATAGAACTGTGCTCTTTTAAAGATCTATGAATAAACATTCAAATATCTTATTGAACTTTTAAATAAATCTAAATATAGACTTCCAGCTTCCATTCAAGCTGTATTGCAGAGAACATTTAACTATGATCTGCATTGATTAATGTCTCAGAACTATGTTCAATGATGATCCTAAATCTAACTTAATATACATGCGCTGTTCATAATTAAATAAACATTTTCAACATATCACATGCAAACTCCTATATTTGTCTGTTTATATTTTTACCTTGTGCATTTTAGGTGTAGCTTTATCAGCAGAACAGGATACTTTAAAATGACAAATCATGCACAGGGCAAAAACCTTCACCATTCTAACGCTTGCCCTGTTTGACCCTCAAGAACTGGCCCTGGTGACTGGATCTATACAGTATATGGAATTTACAAACAGGAAAAACTATTTTCTTCTAATGCCTGGTTTATGCTCTTTGCAGTGACATTTTGGAGAAGAAAGCCCATGAACTAAACTTTACAACACTGTAGAAATAAATAATCTGGGTAAAGTTTTCTACCTATATCTTTGGTTGGTTTAAGGGAAAAAAAGGAATAAAGGTTAAGTTCATTAACATTGAGTTTAGTACTGCAATGAATAAATAGCACCCTTACTAACTTGTAAATACCATCTACAGATTTGATTGACCATGATTCACTGCTAGTTTATAAATATGCCTAAGGGATTCATTTTGCATTAACAATCCAATACCACCCAGATTACTGTTTTCATAGGAGTGCAGTACCAGAGGGTGGAGGGTGCGTTTCATTTAATCAAGGGTTCCCTTTTAACAGAAACATTAAGTCTTGGCTACATCTGAGTAATTAAGGTGCTGCCCAGCACGTGGCTCAGTGGTTCGCACTGATGCCTTGCAGCACTTCAGTGTGTTCAGTTTTGGACACATCTGCAAGGAGTTGCTTGTGCTTGCGGTGGGTTTCTTTTTGACACTCTGGTTACTCCCACAAGTCATACTGATAGGTTGTATGTGTCAAATGTGCTTAGATTGTAAGCTCTTGGGGCAGGGCCTGATGTTAATGTATACATGTAAAGTGCTACTGAACATGTTGGCTTTATACAAATCCACAATAATAAAAATGCCCTAAATCAAGTTTCTACGTGTAGATGTCTTTACATGTAATCTAATTTTACAGGTAGAGGGCAAGCTAAGACCAAAGCTTGAAAACTTAGAAAAATTAAAATACACAAGGAATTTCTCTATGGTGACCCGATTACTATGTATCAATGGAACTGCTCCTAAGCAGAAAATTAAATATATACCCAGACGATTCTTACCAATTTCCAGGCAGTTATATTTGCAGGCCTAAAGGCTTGTACACGTGTTAAATTGTCCACCAAAGCAGCCATCAAGCATCCTACAACTGCCTGGTTCAGCTGACAATCAAACATGTATGGTGGCTCCCATGACTATCCTTTAGTTATCCATCTTGACATCACTAAACAACATTGGGGGGCCTAGGTGAAACTTTCCCTGCTTACTCTATAGCTTAAAAAAAGATGCTCACTGCTATCAAGCAGCCTGTTTGTACTGACAGATTATAATCCATCAGTAGACGATAAATCTTTGACAGATCTTACCACTATCTATTTACTCCAAAGAGAGGAAAGGTCCAGCAGTTGTACCTCCATTAGTAAAATGCTTTCAGTATGACATAACATTTTAGATCACTGTTACTTGAGTATTAAAAATGCATATAAATCATTATCCCGTGCTCCGTTAAGAAATCAGACCATATTATGGTACAGTTAGTACTAACTTATAAACAAAAAACTAAAATGTTGTAAACCAGTTAAGAAAGTCGTACGAATCTAGTTGGATGAAGCAATAGAATCCCTCCAGGACTGTATGGATAACACAGATTGGAATGTGTACAAAGAAGCCTGCACTGACAAATGATCTGGCAGACTCTGTGACATCTTATGTTAAATTATGTGAGGACATATGCATATCTAGTAGGGAGGTTATTTCCCATAATAGTGGTAAACCTTGGTTCACCAAGGACCTAAATGAGCCAAGGAAACTAAAGGAGAGGGCACATAAAGCAGGAGACAAAGCTTATAAACGAGCCAGGAATAGTTAACGCGATCAGATTTGCAAAACACAAATATAAAGCTAAATTGGAGCAAAAGTGCAGGGCTCTAATTCTCGTGTTATGTGGAATAGTCATGGACCATTGCGAATTATAAGGAGAGTCCTCAGCATTTTTTCCCAGGTGATTAATAAAGTTCTTTGCTCGTTTTGAACAATCATGCTTATCCGCAATTCTCTTGTCATCCGCTTGATATGAAATAAAGGAATGTAACATAGGAGAATGTTTACAAAGCTAGCTGCATAAAGGCAGCAGGTCCTGATGGGGTCTCACCATCCACTATTAAGCATTGTGCTGGGTCGCTTTACATCCATTCTCACTGACATCTACAATAAATCTCTAACTCCTGTGTGGTTCCTATGTTTTAAATCTGTTCTTATTCCAGTCCCCAAAAAAGGGAAAATACCTGTTTAAATGATTATAGGCCAAGTGCCCTCACCCCAATATTTATGAAAGTTTTGAAAGAACTGGTTTTATCTCTTTTAAAATTAAAACCTCTAAAATTTAGATTTCCAATTTGCCTACCGTGAAAACAGATGCATTGAGGACTATTAATATGGGCTTTCAGTCTCTTAGAACACGTGGATAATCGAAATTCTTTTTTTTTTTTAAATCCCCCTGAGGGAGGGGATAATCGAAATTCTTAAGTGCAAATTTTGTTTGTTGATTTTACTCAGCTTTTAACACAGTTGTACCAGGACTGACAGAAAACAGTATGTGAGATTAGGATCCAGATTTTCCAACTGTCTGGCAACCAGTACAGGGGTTCCACAGGATTGTGTTTTGTCACCTCTCTTGTATTCACTGTAACTCACAACCTTAGGTCCTCTGAAGTGGCCTATAGAATCAGGTATCTAGCCTTGTCTCTTGGTGTTCTTTAATAATCTACTTTAAATTCTTCAAAAACAGTTGAGCTGATTATTGATTTTCGTAAGATTCCAGGTCCAGTCAACTCCACGGTTATTGATGAATCGTAGTTAATGTGGTTATACATTTAAAGGGCATCTATAACCGAAAAATTGGTTATTTTAAATTGACCACAACTGGAAACTACAATTCTTCCAACCAACCAATGTATCATTTTTTGTTGATCTGACCCCTTTTCTTTAGATATCCAATCAAAACTTCTTATATTTCAGCTGTCAATCATTCCTTGCTCTCAAAAACTTTTCTGTGAGTACTTTTACTGTAGCTGGAATAGTAACAGAGTTTTGACAGTGGAATACTGTGTGCAGGCTTGACAGTGGTTTGTGGGGAAAAAGTCAGGTCGGATGGAGTGGGAGTGGTTAAATAAGGGAGGGGGGATACTGCTCCTAAACAAAATTGTGCTGGATTGAAGGCATGCAGCAACCATGCAACTTGAATTGTATTCAATTACAGTTTAAGATGAGCCAAAGTCATTTTTTCACTATAGTGTCCCTTTGATTCTTGGTACAGTTATCACAGATACACTATGCTGGAATAGCAATATTATTTCTATTACGAAAAGAGCACAACATCGCCTGTATTACCTAAGACATTTGAAAAAGATGGGCGTTAGCCAACAAACAATGGTTCCTTTTCTAAGATCAATAGTGGAGAGTAATCATTTTTCTAGTCTGGTTTGGCACAGCAACTATTCCAAAGTATTTAGAGCAGCGAGTGGTCGGGACCAGAGCAGGATATCCTCAAGGCCCCAGGAAACCTCTGGGGGCCAGCTTCAGAAGCAGTAAAAAAAACAGTCTATAAATATGTAGCAAAAAAGGGGGCCCTAAATGATGTCATTGCCTGGGCCCCATATGATCTTAATCCATCTCTGGTCAGGACTGCAGAAAAGATAATTGGCTGCGATTTCATTTCAATCAAGGACCTGTACTTACCTCGTATCGCAAAACGTGCTAACAGGATAATGTTAGATGAATTCCATTCAGCTAATTATTTAATTCAAAAATACCATCTGGAAGACGGCTTAGATCAATGAAAAAGCAAAGCAAATAGATATCTAAATAGCTTTTCTCCCACGGCTATATCAGTTATTAACCAAGAATTGATAGTTATTTCTTATGTTTTATTTGATTTATATATTTAATTATACATTTATCAAATTAACCACACTCACATATTTAAACTTTTTATGAAATGTTGCATGTGTTTTGTCTGTTTTTATGATGTTTATGACCTTTTCTGCAACGGTATTTCTCACCAAAGCAATTCCTGTACACTGTGTACTGGCGAAAAAAGAATTATTATTATTATCCATTTTGCATAAAATAATATTTTAGTTGAAAGGCTAGTGACAACATTTTCCAGCTCTTAACAGGTCCTGTTGCAACATGCATGAAACTTATTTTCCCACCATAGGCCACTAAACCACCTGCAAAACGTCGAATCCTATTCCCTCATATGCTTGTGAAGATTCTCAATAATCCAGGTTATGGTATATCTGTTGAGTTAACGGATTTTAAGGTTAGATCTTGAAGTCGTTTCGCTAGTCATCCGACTGTTTTCTCAATTCAGAATGCCTTGTGGGGTGTCAGAATTTTTAATAAACACCGAACCCTTGTCTGCTTTAAACCCAAAAACACAGTGGCATAACTAATGACCACCCACAAACCACAATCTCTAAAATAGCTGGTCACTGCAAACAGACTGATTGTGCCTCATTCATCCGCGTGATCAGCTGTTTAAAAACTGTTCATTGTAGAGGGAGAAGGTGGTCAGAGGCCTGGCCTCCAATCTCGAGGGTGGGCCCGGTTCCCTGCAGGTACGCCGCGCGGCAAACAACACATTGAGGCAGCATATGGTACATCCGAAGACCCAATACCGAAACACAAGAAGAGCAACCATACATATAGTACAGTGAAAAGTCCCCGCGATTTGTATGTGGGAGAGACCAGCGGCAAATGCAGGATTTTCAAGGGGGGGGTCTTAAATGGGTTACCACTAAACAAACAGCAGTGAACACTGTTGGTCACCGTTTCCCTGGATCAGATGATCAGGCAATTCAACATTGCCGATTATGTGGTCCACGTTCTGTTTCACAGAAACTTCCATATTTGAACTACATTACAATTAGTGTTTTTCAAAGTCAGAGCTGTGACACTGATGGTGGATCTGACAGAATTTGCTGGATATTGTCGGTATGATTTCGTGCACATCGAACAATAATTCTTATAAAGATATATGGAACAATACATCCTGTATATGTAATTATGTATGTATATATATATATATATATATATATATATATTCTTTGTGGTTATACAGCACACCACTGCTTAAATCTCTTTGTTGCCGGTGCTGGTTACTCACGGGGAATTGCTCTCACCCCCAAAATGTACATGCAAAGGAAATAGTACCGCACACAGTTTCAATTTTGCTTCAATTTATTGTCCACATATATAATGCGACGTTTCGAGGATATACAACATCCCTTTCTCAAGCAGGACAAAAATGTTCACCTGTTCCACTCAGTCTCCTCCCCTTTTATCCTACCAACAGGAAGGGACCTGTGGACCCAAATTACATATATTGACATGTCAACATTACAACCTCTCCAAAATATTCATAGTTACAACGAACAACAGAAAAAACATCAGTATATCATCAGAAAAAGACATTAAAGAAGACATCAATAAAGATATCGACAAAGACGGACTCTGAGCTCCCTCATCCCCAATTCACACAAACAAGTGTAAATTGTAGTCCCTATTAAACCTTTAGGGTAAAGCGTATCCAACCGCCCAATCCACCAAACCTTGCGCTTCTGTAGGAGTGCAACCCTGTTGCCTCCCCTCTCCGGCATCGAAAAGACTCCAGCACCATAAACTTCAGATCATTTTCACTGTGTTTCGCCTCCACAAAATGTTTCGGCACGGTAATTTCACATCACGAGTCTTGATGCTTGATCTATGTTGGGAGATGCGAGATTTGACGGACTGGACGGTTTCCCACATATAATAACCCCACATGGGCACCAAAGCACGTATACCACGTACTTGGTGTCACAGGTAAGAAGCCCCGAATGGGGTATATCTACCAGAGTGGGATGCTTAAAATGGTCACTCTTCTGTACATATTTACATTGCACACACCTTAAACATGGATACATTCTTTCGTCGTGAACCAAAAATGTTTCCTTCCCCTTATCAGTTTTAGTTTTGTATGTGGACTGTACCAAAGTACTGCCCACCGTATTCCCCCTTCTATATGAAATCTGAGGGGCTGCGTAAATTCCTCAACATCTGGGTATCCCCTCGCCAACATTGGCCAATTTTTTTCGGATAATCTCTGTTTCCTAGTGGTGCCCACTGCATAATTCAAAACTAAAGGTATCTTTTTGAAACGGACCGTGTCTCCCTTCTCCTTTCTGATTCTCACCGACCCTTTTCAAAGCTCTGTTTGAGAATAGGTAGGTACTTCCTTTCACCAAAGCAACATCTCTTTCATTTGACTCTCCTTAACTTGGAATCACTGACAATCCGCTGCACTCTAGAAAACTGACCAATCGGAATAGCCCTCAGAACATGAGCAGGATGGAAGCTTCCATATAATAACAGCTGATTCCGATCGGTCGGCTTCGAGTACAGTCGGTTGTCAGCTTCATTAACTTTACACATACATCAAGATAACATTTTCTGTTTACTGTACATGCGGATTCTTATTCCATGTCTTTTAATAGTGTTTAAATGCATCTGTGTAAAATATTTTGTGATGTCACTATGACATCAGCATGACATCATAATTTTTTAGTGATGTCACTGACATCAGCATGACATCATAATTTTGCATAGATTAAATTTTGGCATCATGATTTTCTGCAGAACTGAAAAAGCATAGCACATTGTGCGGCTTCTTAATAGTGTTTAAATGTATCTGAGTAAAATATTTAGTGATGTCACTATAACAGTGTTTAAATGTATCTGAGTAAAATATTTAGTGATGTCACTATAACATCATCATTTTTCATAGATTCAATTTTGGCCTAAAAAAGCATTGCACTTGGTGCGATCTCTTAATGCTTTCTTCTTTGCTTGAATAACTCTTTTAGGGTGTCTTTTTATTGCTGTTCTCATTATCTATGAATTTGGAACTCTTGGCTTTTGGTCTATCTTGTCCGGAGGAGAGAGAGGAATTCGATTTGGTATCCTGACCATATGATGTTTAGTACCCATTTGTCTTCTATTGATTGAGCCCACACAGTCCTGAATAGACCGAGTCTCTCCCTCCTATGATTGAACTGGTGGTCTCGCTGACCATCATAATTGTTTTCCTCGGCCACGAAATGGACAGAAGGGCTGCTCCTGTCTCACTGACGTTGAAACTGCTGCTTTCCTGGGTCTATACTGTCCAGCTTCTTTAAATGAAGGTCTTTCTGAAGAAGATCTGAATATTTAGGTCTTCTGTTTGACTGCGGCAAAAACACTGATTTTTCGCTGTAGTCTTGGAAACTAATTGTCCAACTTCGTCCCAAAAGTGATTGACCTTTATAGGGTAAAGATGCCAGACTCTGTTTAGTAGGGTGCATCCGCCTGCCACTGCTTTAGCCACAATGCTCTTCTACTTGACACCAAGCAGTGCCATACCTTTTGCTGCTAACAAGTGAATCCATAAAATGTGTACATATTTTAACCTTCTGCAATGCGTCAATATATTTTCTCTAGTATATCCATCATCAGCAATTCTTCTATTTCTTTAAGCCAAATCCATTGGGCTCTAGCCAATTCTGTCACTGCTATAGCTGGTCCACAAGCCACACCTGCCACCATATAAGTTTCTCTTTAGGACGGTTTCCTGCTTCGTCGTTCCATAGGATCCCTTAATGTGACACATTCTTCTACCGCCACGTTGTTCTTCTTGCAAAGGCTGCGTCTACCTTAGTGGTGAATCCCAACATCCACCTTTTTCCTCCGGCAAAGGATACATTTTTTGTAAAAGATTGTACCAGAGAAAATTTCTTCTTTCAGATTGGTTCCTTCTTTCTGATATTATATTAGCCATCCTAGAAATAAACATGAAAACGCTGGTTTTTGAAGTTTGTTTGTTAAACATTAGATCTTCCGATTAGCTCTCATCGGTTTGTCCAACACTAACGTCTCCTCATTGATTTTATATACCTTTTCTACAGATTTAATCAACTCTGAACTTGGTGCTGAGGTGTCCTCATCCTCACATTCACCCCCGATAGCAGAGTTGCACTAGCAGCAGTAAGTGTCTCACATTCTGTAATCTAATTGGAGCAGCTGGAGCCAATTTAATCAAACTGTGTCATTACACTTGATACCATGCGTCCATAGCTTGATCCATTATGATTGAATCATCTCTGCCATAGAGTAGATTGATCTGAAGCCCTCCAAAGAGAGATGTGGCACTTTTCAACAGAATTTCTTCTATCCCTTAGCGGTGGTTTGTTACAGTTCAGGCACTCCTTTTTTGATCTATTTCTTGAATCTTCCTCCTCTTCCGGAAAGATGAAGACCTAACCAAAAAAAAAAGTAAGAGACTTACTTAAAAATATATAAGGCTCCTCTTTCTCAATACACACAGCTCACCCCTTGGATCCAGACATGAGTGCTCTCTAGAAGACATGACAGACACTGTAAGGGAAAAGAGGAACATAAGCAGCCTGTAATATTGCATACACATGTCCCAAATGGGCCAGTACTTACACCAAACAGGCAAACTTCGATACTCCGGCAGATCGCTGTGCAGTGCTGTTCAGACTGGAGCAGAGCGAACAGCTGATCAATCGCGGGAGATTTAAACAGTCACACTCTGCGCTGGCATAGTAGCCCGCGATATGAAAGAACCGGTCGCGTACTCGGAAATTCTAAAGCCGCGGGAGATAACTACAACCAGGCGGCCATAGTTGTCCCTAGAGAGAGGAGGCACTAAGTCTATCCTACACTTCCTACCCGTCCACGGAGGACGAGGCAGAGACTGAGGACAGAGGACAGGGACTGCTTCAATTTATACACTTCCTGTCCCTCCACATGGAAACACAGGGTTAACCCATTTGTGCCCACTGTCATGTGAAGGAACAGGAAACTGTGGGAGGAGATACAGTCCAAAAAAGCGGAAAAAGAAGAAAAAGAAGAAAGAATAAAAAGAACAATAATTTGGCTCTTCAAGCCCTAATTACCAATCACTAACACACTGTGTGTTACATGCACAAATCTCAGTCCATAATGCCCACTCCTATGCCTTCCATCGCACACCTTAATCCAGTCCATATGTCTCCCACATGTCACTGATAGCCACTGGCTCACCCATTAACTTTCACATTCGCTTCAGATACCACTAAGTCTTATAGTAGAGATAAAACAAGGTATTTGTGATAGATCACTATAGTACTTAACTGCATGTTTATCTGTCAGCATGTGAGGTCATAACATGTAAGAACAATCTGCATTGAATTTATAATGTACAGCTTAGTAATAATGTGAATGCCAATTTCTTTCACATTCTTTCACGTGTATTAAAAACACACGTGAACATTATTTATATCCTGTAACATGCTGTTTTCACTCAGGGAGTTGTTTCTAGAGAGGCTATCATCTAATTTAAAAGAGTAACAATTAAAAATGCCCATGATAGAAGGCTCATTATGCCAACTTAAAAAAGGAAATACTTTTAATATTCCAGTGATAAAATCTCCTCTCTATTCCTCCTGGGTGAAGCTTACTGAGCAGCTCTAAACCAGTGACTTGGGGAGTATGAAGCTTTAAAAGTGACTAGAGCCTTACTGAACAAAACGTTTGTTCATAGTCAACATTATGTTTAATGCTGGCCATACACATAGTGATACTATTGGCCATAACATGTTATCACTGTAATCGCATTGTGTGTGGTATCCAGGAACAAAACCATGCTGGCCGTTTCTTAGTGGACATATCACCTTGTGGCCACGCCACTGGATCCTTTCACATTGGCACCTTTTTAATAAATACCGTGACTATGTTAGAATTATCCTTAAAAACGTTTTATCTCTTTTTAACATTCCCAGTTACATTGTAAATGTTGTTGAGGTTGAAACAAGACAGGCATTTATCAACTGCGACCCTTTTATGTATTTTCCTTTTCATCCTCTAGATTGATTTAGAAGAGGGGAATATAGATCATCGAAATATTTTTCCCCAAACGAAAAGCTGGATTTACTTGGTCTGTAAGAAATGTTGCTAGATAGATGTAAACATTTAGTGTTGAAACAACATTCATACACTAGCTTACCTTCCAACATTCCTGTGACGTTCCAACACAACAACCAACTGATAGTGTTACAGTTTAACAACCAAATCGTTATAAAGGCCAAAGAACGTTTGCTAAAGTATTGCTGTGGCTTTAGATATTGCCAATATGGCGAGGCAGGGGGTGACCAACCTGGGACAGACAGGTTGCTAAACCAATATGACCCCAACAATATTGGTTAATGGAGAAAGCAGTTTTATTCATAGACTCCCAACATTAATTACACCTAACCATATAATTAACATTTATAAAACCTCTAATTGGCTCGAGCCACAATATATAATATAAACTTAATAGTTTATACTATAAAAATACATGAATACACATAAATAACCCATACGACCACTTAGTCCTCAACTTCTGCATCTACTGTAATTGTCCCAATTGTTTCAACTTACAGCACCACAGTATATACTCACTGATAGTAGGTAACCTTGATTCCAATCCTTTTCAATCTATGTGGAAACAAGTTACTAAAAAGATTTTGCTATAGTAACAGTTAGTCAATTCGATACTTAGCAATCCCTCAGCTCGATTGCCACTGTTCCAAGTGATCCGTTATCCAGGTGTACGCTCTGTCTCTTTATATGGCGTAATAAATAGCGACCCGTTCCTGCTAATCCGCTTGCGGGAACTGACCCCAGTCCCTTTACGGACCCTCTGCCAAGTCCTTGGTTGGGGCATCCAGACAGGGTTGCAACAGCAGCAGCCTGAACGACACTGTGCCACTCGATTGCCACACGGAAAACTTAGCAATGGCATTTTGTCTGGTGACTGAACCTTAAGGTTCTTTCCTTTACATAAATGTCTTTGAAAATGATCAGGTATTTGTGTTTCCATACAAAATAATAACATGTTTAACTTGCATTTTGGGCACATGAAGATTTTATGCACATTCAGTTGAAAAATGGTCACTTTCTCTCCATTGACTAATTCAATTATTTTATATAAATCAGTGATATTATTAGTGATGTTTGATGGTTTCGCCGTGAAATGTTCATATTGGCGACACACATACTCGGAGGCCGGTACTAGCTGTTTTGTTGCCCTAAGCAAGTCTCCCCTGGTGCCCCCTTCCCAACTGAAACTTCCCCCATTCACCTCAAGGATTTAGTCTACTGTATGTATAGATTGGAAAACTCAGCCAAGATATTATATTTATGCAATAGAAAGGCTACAGGAAACTAGATTGGTAACAACTTGTTGCTCTATGGCTGATCCACATTTGGATGGTCCATAGCTGTTCGCCAAGGGCACCATGTCTTGAAGCGGCCCTGCACATACGGTCCATTGGATATCACACAAAACAATTGACTGTTAATACAAAGAATATTTTATAGCATCAACTAGCATCTCACTTTAATGGTGGGTACTGAAACCCAGTGGCGTAACTAGGAATCACTGGGCTCCCCAGCAAAACTATGATGGGGCCCCTATCTGTGCTTCATCCACAGTGTGTTTTCAGAAGGAAGCTTATACTGTCATAGGAAAATTAAGAAGATGAGCCCCCTTGGCTCCCGGCCCCCCTCGTTTGTTCCCCTGCTTCCCTCTAGTTACGCCCTGCTGAAAGCTCCACAGTAACGAGGTAGTCTGGGGATATAATACCAGGTAAAGAAAGAAGTCTTATTTTGTGGTGAACGTCTGAAACACAAACAAGGGACTATAAAGATGGATATAAACTCTGACAGTCCTGCCAAGGGATGTAAATAGTAGGTTAGAAAGATGAAATAAGTATCAAAGTCTAGAAATTTGCTATAGGGATCCCTTCCAGCGACCTGTGCACTCCGCAACTAAGGAGACGGTTCCAGGGAAAGAGCCCTGGATTACTCCAGAGATTTAGTTATACAATAGCAGGGCCTTACTTTAGCCGCTTTTTAATATACTTACAGTATTACTGGATTTTTTGTGGCTTGTTACTTTAGGTTTATTCCTGTACATTTGGCACAATGTACAGAAGCATACACCTGTACTGATGCCAGTAAAATAAGGCCCAGTTCGTCCTGCATTCTCTTCTGCTTTCCAACAATCGCCACCCCAGACTGCACATTCTCAATCATATATTGTTTGCAACGTGACCAGCCCAGGTGGGGAACTTTTTTCATTTTAGTATTTATGTGCCTGCATGTAGGCTTTCATGCAGGCCTCTAGGAGAAATGAGGCATATGAATGTAGCAGCGCCAGCAGGGGCGTAACTACCAGGGGATCAGTGGGAGCAACCGCAGGGGGCCCAGGAGTCTTTTTTTTCCTATGACAGATATAGCCTCCTCCCAGAAAACCACTGTGAATTAAGCACAGATGGGGCACCAACATAGTTTGGCTGAGGGGCCCAGTGATTCCTAGTTATGGCCACTGAGTGGCCAGGCATTGCACTTCCTCTACTTTTATTGATGTGGTCAAATGGATTAAAACTGTACTATAGATTCCATTCTCTGAGCATAATGAAGTTATAGTTTACAAACAACATCATAAGTTGGACACCCCTGCTCTAGAACTAAGTTATTGGGGGCTCTCTGTTTGGCTTAATATCCAGGCAGCATTAGTGCTTTATTCTAATGCATTCAATCATCAACTAACAAGTGTATAGAGCAAATCTGCCTATGTTACTATTCAATAAATACACACAGAAATCTGTAATGCAGTGATTTCTACAAATGTTGACTAATTAAATCAGCATGACAATTTTCATGATTCAATCTTGACCTAAAAAGCATTGCACTGGTGCGACTTTTATTCTATAACTGTTAAAGTGTTTAAAGTGTCTGGATGGATTTTTTTAGTGATGTCACTATGACATCTGCATGACATCATAATTTTTAGGATGTCACTATGACATCGATGACATCATAATTTTGTGCGGCTTCTTATTCCATGTCTTTAATAGTGTTTATATGTGTCTGGGTGAATAGATTAAATTTTGGCCCATGATTTTTTACAGAACTGAAATGTTTTGCCCAAAAAATCTATTGCACTTTGTTCGGCTTCTTATTCTGTCTTTAATGTAAAGTGTCTGGGTGCATTATTTGGTGATGTCACTATGACATCGACATGACATCTTAATTGTGCATAGATTAAATTTTGGCCCACGATTTCAACAGAACGGAAATTTGGCCTAAAAAAGCATGCACATTGTGCGGCTTCTTAATAGTGTTTAAATTGTATCTGAGTAAATATTTAGTGATGTCACTATAACGCATCATTTTTCAGGTAGGATACATCCGAACATAGGTTTTACTATGAATTACAGTAAACAGGAAAATTGTTATCTTGATGTATGTGTAAAGGTTAATGAAGGACTGACAACCGAACTGTACTCGAAGCCGACCGATCGGAATCAGCTGTTATTATATGGAAGCTTCCATCCTGCTCATGTTCTGAGGGCTATTCCGATTGGTCAGTTTTCTAGAGTGCAGCGGATTGTCAGTGATTCCCAAGTTAAGGAGAGTCAAATGAAAGAGATGTATGCTAAATTGGTTGAAAGGAAGTATCCTAGACCTATTCTAAACAGAGCTTTGAAAAGGGTCGGTGAGAATACAGAAAGGAGAAGGGAGACACGGTCCGTTTCAAAAAAGATACCTTTAGTTTTGAATTATGCAGTGGGCACCACTAGGATAACAGAGATTATCCGAAAAAATTGGCCAATGTTGGCGAGGGGATACCCAGATGTTGAGGAATTTACGCAGCCCCCTCAGATTTCATATAGAAGGGGGAATACGGTGGGCAGTACTTTGGTACAGTCCACATACAAAACTAAAACTGATAAGGGGAAGGAAACATTTTTGGGTTCACGACGAAAAGTAATGTATCCATGTTTAAGGTGTGTGCAATGTAAATATGTACAGAAGAGTGACCATTTTAAGCATCCCACATTGGGAGGATATACCCCATTCGGGGCTTCTTTACCTGTGACACCAAGTACGTGGTATACGTGCTTTGTGCCCATGTGGGTTATTATATGTGGGAGAAACCGTCCAGTCCGTCAAATTCGCATCTCCCAACATAGATCAAGCATCAAGACTCGTGATGTGAAATTACCGGTGCCGAAACATTTTGTGGAGGCGAAACACAGTGAAAATGATCTGAAGTTTATGGTGCTGGAGTCTGTTTCGATGCCGGAGAGGGGAGGCAACAGGGTTGCACCCTACAGAAGCGCAGGTTTGGTGGTATGGGCGGTTGGATACGCTTTACCCTAAAGGTTTAAATAGGGACTACAATTTACACTGTTTGTGTGAATTGGGGATGAGGGAGCTCAGAGTCCGTCTTTGTCGAATATCTTTATTGATGTCTCTTTAATGTCTTTTCTGATGATAACTGATGTTTTTTTTGTTGTTCGTTGTAACTATGAATATTTGGGAGAGTGTGTAATGTTGACATGTCAATATATGTAATTTGGGTCCACAGGTCACTTCCTGTTGGTAGGGATAAAAGGGGGAGGAGACTGAGTGGAACAGGTGAACATTTTTGTCTGCTGAGAGATGTGAGAAGGGGATGTTGTAATCCTCGAAACGTCGCATTATATATGTGGACAATAAATTGAGCAAAATTGAAACTGTGTGCGGGTACTATTTCCTTTGCATGTACATTTTGGGGTGGAGAGCAATTCCCCGTGAGTAACCAGCACCGGCAACAAAGAGATTTAAGCAGTGGTGTGCTGTATAACCACAAAGAATATATAAATATATATATATATATATATATATATATATACACACAGGAGTGATGTTCCATATATCTTTATAAAGAATTATTGTTTCGATGTGCACGAAATACCGACAATATCCAGCAAATTCTGTCAGATCCACCATCAGTGTCACAGCTCTGACTTTGAAAAACACCTAATTGTAATGTAGTTCAAATATGGAAGTTTCTGTGAAACAGAACGTGGACCACATAATCGGCAATGTTGATTGCCTGATCATCTGATCCAGGGAAACGGGTGACCAACAGTGTTCACTGCTGTTTGTTTAGTGGTAACCCATTAAGACCCCCCCCTTGAAAATCCTGCATTGCCGCTGGTCTCTCCCACATACAAATCGCGGGGACTTTTCACTGTACTATATGTGTCTGCTCTTCTTGTGTTTCTGGTATTTGGGTCTTTCGGATGTACCATATGCTGCCTCAATGTGTTGTTTGCCGCGGCGTACCTGCAGGGAACCGGGCCCACCCTCGAGATTGGAGGCCAGGCCTCTGACCACCTTCTCCCTCTACAATAACAGTTTTTAAACAGCTGATCACGCGGATGAATGAGGCACAATCAGATGTTTGCAGTGACCAGATATTTTAGAGTTGTGGTCTTGTGGTGGGTCATTAGTTATGCCATTTATGCCACTGTGTTTTGGGTTTAAAGCAGACAAGGGTTCGGTGTTTATTTAAAAATTCTGACACCCACAAGGCATTCTGAATTGAGAAAAACAGTCGGATGATAGCGAAACGACCAAGATCTAACCTTAAAATCCAGTTAATCCAACAGATATATACCATAACTGGATTATGAGAATCTTCACAAGCATAATGAGGGAATGGATTCGACGTTTTGCAGGTGGTTTAGTGGCCTATGGTGGGAAAATTAAAGTTTCTATGCATGTTTGCAACAGGACCTGTTAAGAGCTGGAAAATGTTGTCACTAGCCTTTCAACTTAAATATTATTTTTATGCAAAATGGATAATAAAATAATTCTTTATTCGCCAGTACACAGTGTACAGGAATTTGCTTTGGTGAGAGAAATACCGTTGCAGAAAGGTCATAAACATCATAAAAACAGACAAAACATCCATGCAACATTTCATAAAAAGTTTAAATATGTGAGTGTGGTTATTTTGATAAATGTATAATTAAATATATAAAACAAAAAAGACATAAGAAATAACTATCAACTATGGTTAATAACGATATAGCCTGTGGAGAAAAAGCTATTTAGATATCTATTGTCTTTGCTTTTTCATTGATCTAAACGTCTTCCAGATGGTAATTTTTGAATTAAATAATTAGCTGAATGGAATTCATCTAACATTATCTGTTAGCACGTTTTGCGATACGAGGTAGTACAGGTCCTTGATTGAAATGAAATCGCAGCCAATATCTTTCTGCAGTCCTGACCAGAGATGGATTAAGATCATATGGGGCCCAGGCAATGACATCATTTAGGGCCCCTTTTTTGCTACATATATTGTATAGACTGTTTTTTGTTACTGCTTCTGAAGCTGGGCCCCCAGAGGTTTCCTGGGGCCTTGAGGATAATCCTGCTCTGGTCCCGACCACTCGCTGCTCTAAATACTTTTGATGAATAGTTGCTGTGCCAAACCAGACTAGAAAAAGTGATTACTCTCCACTATTGATCTATAGAAAAGGAACCATTGTTTGTTGGCTAACGCCCATCTTTTTCAAATGTTTTGTAATACAGGCGATGTTGTGCTCTTTTCGTGAATAGAAATAAATTGCTTCCAGCATAGTGTATCTGTGATAACTGTACCAAGAAATTCAAAGGGACACTATAGTGAAAAAATGACTTTGGCTCATCTTAAACTGTAATTGATACAATTCAAGTTGCATGTGTTGCTGCATGCCTTCAATCCAGCACACATTTGTTTAGGAGCAGTATCCCCCCTCCCTTATTAACCACTCCCACTTCCATCCGACCTGACTTTTTCCCCACAAACCACTGCAAGCCTGCACACAGTATTCCAACTGTCAAACTCTGTTACTATTCCAGCTACAGTAAAAGTACTCACAGAAGAATGTTTTTGAGAGCAGGAACTGATTGACAGCTGAAATATAAGAAGTTTTAGATTGGATATCTAAAGAAATAGGGGTCAGATCAACAAAAAAATGATACATTGGTGGTTGGGAAGAATTGTAGTTTCCAGTTGTGGTCAATTTAAAATAACCAATTTTTTTATAGATGCCCTTTAAATGTAATAACCACATAACTACCGATTCATCAATAACCAGTGGAGTTGACTGGACCTGGAATCTTACGAAAATCAATAATCAGCTCAACTGTTTTTGAAGAATTAAAGTAGATTATTTAAAGAACACCAAGAGACAAGGCTAGATACCTGATTTTATAGGCCACTTCAGAGGACCTAAGGTTGTGAGTATACAGTGAATACAAGAGAGGTGACAATACACAATCCTGTGGAAACCCCTGTACTGGTTGCCAGACAGTTGGAAAATCTGGATCCTAATCTCACATACTGTTTTCTGTCAGTCCTGGTACAAATGTGTTAAAAGCTGAGCAAAATCAACAAACAAAATTTGCACTTAAGAATTTCGATTATCCCCTCCCTCGGAGGGGATTTAAAAAAAAAAAAGAATTTCGATTATCCACGTGTTCTAAGAGACTGAAAGCCCATATTAATAGCATCCTCAATGCATCTGTTTTCACGGTAGGCAAATTGGAAATCTAAAATTTTAGAGGTTGTTAATTTTAAAAGAGATAAAACCAGTCTTTCAAAACTTTCATATATTGGGGTGAGGGCACTTGGCCTATATCATTTAAACAGGTATTTTCCCTTTTTGGGGACTGGAATAAGAACAGATTTAAAACATAGGAACCACACAGGAGTTAGAGATTTATTGTAGATTGCAGTGAGAATGGATGTAAAGGACCCAGCACAATGCTTAATAGTGGATGGTGAGACCCCATCAGGACCTGCTGCCGTATGCAGCTTAGCTTGTTAACATTCTCCTGATGTTACATTCCTTATTTCATATCAGAGCGGATGACAAGAGAATTGCGGATGAGCTGATTGTTCAAAACGAGCAAAGAACTTATTAATTCACCTGGGAAAAAAAGCTGAAGGACTCTCCTTTAATTCGCAATGGTCCATAGACTATTCCACATAACACGAGAATTAGAGCCCTGCACTTTTGCTCCAATTTAGCTTTATATTTGTGTTTTGCAAATCTGATCGCGTTAATTATTCCTGGCTCGTTTATAAGCTTGTTCCTGCTTTAGTGCCCTCTCCTTTAGTTTCCTTGGCTCATTTAGGTCCTTGGTGAACCAAGGTTTACCACTATTATGGGAAATAACCTCCCTACTAGTATGCAATGTCCTCACATAATTTAACATAGATGTCACAGAGTCTGCCAGATCATTGTCAGTGCAGGCTTCTTTGTACACATTCCAATCTGTGTTATCCATCAGTCCTGGAGGGATTCTATTGCTTCATCCAACTAGATTCGTACGACTTTCTTACTGGTTTACAACATTTTAGTTTTTGTTATAATAGTAGACTAACTGTAACATAATATGTCTGATTATCTACAGGAGCACGGGATAATGATTATATGCATTTTTAATACTCAAGTAACAGTGATCTAAAATGTTATGTCATACTGAAAGCATTTTACTAGGAAGGTACAACTGGGACCTTTCCTCTCTTTGGGTAAATAGATAGTGGTAAGATCTGTCAAAGTTTAATCGTCTACTGAGGATTATAATCTGTCAGTACAAACAGGCTGCTTGTAGCAGCTGAGCATCTTTTTTTAAGCTATAGAGTAAGCAGGGAAAGTTTCACTAGGCCCCCCAATGTGTTTAGTGATGTCAAGAGGATAACTAAAGGATAGTCATGGGAGCCACCATACATGTTTGATTGTCAGCTGAACCAGGCAGTGTAGGATGCTTGATGGCTGCTTTGGTGGACAATTATTTAACACGTGTACCAGCCTTTAGGCCTGCAAATATAACTGCCTGGAAATTGGTTTAGAAATTCGGTCTGGGTATATATTAATTTTCTGCTTAGGAGCAGTTCCATTGATACTATAGTAATCTGGGTCACCATAGAGAAATTCCTTGTGTATTTTAATTTTTCTAAGTTTTCAAGCTTTGGTCTTAGTTGCCTCTACCTGTAAAATTAGATTACATGTAAAAGACATCTACACGTAGAAACTTGATTTAGGGCATTTTTATTATTTGTGATTTGTATAGAGCCACATGTTCAGTAGCACTTTACATGTATACATTAACATCAGGCCCTGCCCCAAGAGCTTACATCTAAGCACATTTGACACATACAACCTATCAGTATGACTTGTGGGAGTAACCTAGTGTCAAAAGAAACCCACGCAAGCACAGCAACTCCTTGCAGATGTGTCCAAAACTGAACACACTGAAGGCTGCAAGGCATCAGTGCGAACCACTGAGCACAGTGCTGGGCAGCACCTAATTACTCAGATGTAGCCCAAGACTTAATTAGTTTCTGTTAAAAGGGAACCCTTGATTAAATGAAACGCACCCTCCCCCCTTGGTACTGCCTCCTATGAAAACAGTAAATCTGGGTGGTATTGGATTGTTAATGCAAAATGAATCCCTTAGGCATATAAACTAGCGGTACTGGTCAATCAAATTGTAGATGTATTACATAGTCATACAGGGTGCATTTTGCATCCCCCTCCGCCCAGTATTTGTTGATTATGTTTCCATATTCCCCTATTTTATAGATACCAAAATATTCAGTGTTTTCCCTTTGATTAATATACATATAACAAAGACTATAGCGTACGACTGAACCACTTTACCGCATATATTATTCTAGGTGCTGCTAACAGTTTAGTCAGTGTTTTGGCCTTTACTCTCCAAACGCTCACGCACCCGAGACATTATCCCCGGTGGGATTAGATCACATAGTTTTCGTGTGTAATATGGCAATATACTGATTTTAGATCCAGTCCCCTAGGGCCCCGTACGTAGAGCCGCGTTCATTAACTCAACACACACCAGGCGCGATCGGTTATACCCCCGCCGTTCAGCATTTCTGGTCTGCACTGTTCAGCCATTTTGCCTTAAACGTCCCGTTCTTTGCTTCCCATTCCCCCACTACTTCGTCCTCAGTTGTCACCACAAATCAAGTCACTCCCAACTTAGGTATTTTGACTCCATCCTTCTTGATTCAACTTTACTTCTTTCTTAGCGCCCCGCATTTCAACGTGGCTGCCCCGTCCTTACTGCCATCGTTTTCGACGTGGAGTAGTCCTCCGTACCCTAGTTAATGCTCTGCCCACCCTAGCCCTTCGCACTCCCGTCAGCGGAAGTCTCACTTATATCTTCTTACACGTAAACTCAACCTTTTTATGTGTGACACTGCGATTTCATTAGGATATTATATAAGAGCCAGCAGTTCGTATGCCAAATCTAGGAGTATCCTTAGAAACTCCCCTCGATGGGCGTTCTCGTAAACCCCCTACTACCCGACTGTGCACCTTTTCGGGACTGGGACAATTCCGCACGGTCCCTCCCGCATTCGGAGTTTCTCTGTGGACCTTGTTTCTTTGGTTACCCCCTGGTTTTCGCAGAGGTTCCCATGTCCCTCCTCTACGCCTTTGTTGGCCCGATGTCGAGTTATATTGCGCGTGTGAATCTTCGACCGCAACCTGTTCCCTCTCATTTCGGCGTCCTTGCCGTCTCAGAGCACTGCTTCTACTTCTCTACACCCCCTTCTGCCCGCCCTAGTCACTTTTATCCGTCCCTCCTTTCTATTGTTATGCCGCTCCCCTGTGTTCTGGACACGTGAACCTCCCCCATATTTTACCGTCCCCATGCTCTGCCCATTCAGATTGTGACAGGTCCCTCCCTCCGTCGCCTTCTCCCGTCCCCACACCTTCCTTGAGAGTTCTCTCTTACAGCCAGTCTGTGTCTCTTTTAAAAGGAGAACTTTCCCTTTTACATTGTTCCACAAACCAGTTTGTGTGTAATGCTCCCAGTCCCCCACCGCACACATACATTGTACAGATTCCTCAGCATAGTGTGTTCGTATTTGTGCGAACAGCTCTCTGTTTAACCCCGGAAGGTGCTTCCCTGTTGTTGTTCACACTTACACCCCACCACGCCCCCCACATCAAACAACCACGCCCTCGACCTCTCCGAAATTTTTCTCTTCGCACGCCCAGCCTATCCAACAACGCTTTCCGACCCCACCACATGTACTCCCCTCATAACGATTCTTGCTTTTGTGTTCTACCCCAGACGCCTTTTACTTACGTGGTAATCTTCTCACACCGCGTAAGGTGCTTTTCGGAGATTCCACTATTGCTATGTTGTTATTTACCCCAATCAGATATTCTACCAGCTATTGGGGACTTCATATGTGAGCTCTGCTGAAATGTTAGATCTCCGACTTCTCTCTTTTACGTGTTGTGCGCACCGTGGTCAGGGATCGGGTTTAAAGTCATGCCACCTTCACAAAACGTAATCCTCCAAACTACTGGCCACGGGGTCAGCATCATCCCTTACCTCCCCTCTCCTGTGATTCTCCTTGTAACCTTTTCTCCTCCCCCAATTTTCCCTCCCTTTCTTTATGTTCAAAAACATACCACTAGCCAGTAGTTATCCGGTTGTTCCGTCCGCCCATTGTGCCTCCTCCGGTCTCTCTTGTGCGATGCTTTGTTTCAGACTTTCCCCCCGTCTACTCACTTTCCCCCCCTCTTCCCTGTTTTTCCTCGCAACTCTCTCCGTTGCCTGCCCTCCCCCGCCCTACTGTTCCACTTATAGTCTCCCCCCACATAACGTTGCTTACCTTACCGTTTCCTCCGCTTACGCCTGACAACGACAGTATCGCAGCGGCTGGTCTTCGTGGACATCCACACCTACGCCGCGTGTACCGTTCTGCCCCCTTGATTCCCTTTCTCGTCCTTTTTCGAGCTCTTCTTATCTTCTACCTTAGTGGTACTCCATTGTCCCTTTTCATGTTCTTAATCCTAGGTTGTTTTTTTTGGGCCTGTTTTTACCTCCCTCTCCGCCTGTTTTGTCCTCCTGTTCCTTTTTCCCATTGTTACTCTCCCCACCCGTTCTGTTTTTCACCCCTTTCCCTCATTCCCGTTCTCGGTCCCAGTCCCCCCCTGCCTTTTCTGTTCCCCTCCACTCTCCACCGCTTTCCTCCAAACACCATCAGTCCCACCCCCTAAATAAACACACTGCTTTTCCCTTCACCACGTTAATTCGATCGCTGGTAAAGAACCCCGCTGTCGCCCTCCCCCCACGCCTTGGTACACCCCCGTCAGTAATTGTTCCAAGAACCCCACCCGACTTTCTACCATGTCACTAGTCGCAACATCTGTCCGCACTCCACTCCCCGCTCATTCAGGTTTCATTGCGCCCCTCTGCTTATCCCATGCGCGAATGTTAGCCGGTTTCTGGATCCTTCTCTTTTTTTTGTGTATACTCTTTTGCATCTTATTTTATTATTCTCGTCTTCGCTAATAGCTATATCTTGGGACGTCTCCTTCAAGTCCCTGGTTCGTTTTACTTTTCCCCTTTCCCTCTCTGACCCTGATTCGACGGCGTCGGTACACCTTCATTTCGCCCCACAACCCTGTGTGGCCATCATGGTTGGTTGCACCCCACGACACCCCCACCACTACTTCTTCTGAACCCTTCTGGCTCCTTTCGTATTATCGTTATTTTGACACCTGTCGCGTTGGATCACACCGTATGGGCTGTTTAGTCCCCGTCACGTGTTATCATTGGCTACTAAGCGAGTTTTTTTTCCCCCCCCCTAATATCGCCCCGGCATCCACCCCTGTTTGCTTATGCTGCATGAGCCTCCCGAGCCTGACATATTCTGACCCTGTATGACCGGCCGAGACACAATCAAAGTCGCAACGAGGTTAGTCCACCACCAGAACGGCCCAGGAACTGCCGGAGCTGCCACGACGCCTAACTTAACATGTATATTCATCCAACCCTACCGACTCGACCACGGCGGGCCGAAGCACCCCAGGTCGACCTGAGACTTGAAAACAAAAAAACAGGAAAATATACAACGCGAAACCACGACACATTGTGAGTGACTCACCATCATCACGTGAACTGGCTTGAGTAGCTACTCTATATGAACGCACACACCCTCAGTGGCTTGTCTTTGGCAACGTAACTCTCTCGTTACTTGTCACCACAGTGTTGTTTATGCACATTTTCCAACCCACAAAGGAGTGTTGTTGAGGCACTGTCTTGTGACAAATAGACGATGCCCACTACAACGCGTTGGTATCAACACCCACGTCTTCTTTTCCCCACCCCCTCATTACAGCTGCCTCAACTACACCACTCACCCAACAACACCCACACCCCTCCCCTCCTCACCCCGCCCACCCCCGCCCCTCCACACCACCCCGCACCACCCCACATCCCAACCTCCAGTACATACTGACAAATTGTTAGCATCCACCACAAACGAGCAGGTTCTATGACAAGCGATGTGCCTAACTCCAACAACCACTACTACCCACCAGACCCCGTCCTCCAACCGTCCCCACCAGTGTGCTAAGCAGATCCCCGTGTAATCGATCCCCCACCCTATTCCACCGAACCCCATCAAGCGACGGGCTGCGGGGCCCCGCCCCCGCGTGGCCGTGTCTTTCTTCTTCACCCCCCTTCCTCTCTGCTTTCCTTCTCCTCCCCGCTCCTGGCATCTATGGCTTCCTGTTTATTCCTTAGCCCTTTCTCCCCCTTTTCCCTTGTTTGTCTCCTTTCCCTTTTATATCCCCTCTTTTTTCCGTTCCCCCCCTCCACCCCACACCCCTCTCTTCTTTTCGCTGTTGGTTTTTTGTTCTCCCTATTCCCTGACCCCCTTTTACCCTTGCCTCTTTTCCTCTCCCCCTTCTTCTGTCGGCTCCATGTTGCCTGGTTCCCCATCCCCCCTTCCCCACTTTGCTTTCGTTTGTGTGTTTCTCTCCTCCCCCCTTTTTTCTGTGTTGTCCGTTTTCTCAGGTTATTTTTCTTGTCTGTTTTAAAATACACTGGGTTTTTTTGACCCGACATCCGAAGTTCACAGTCTCGCCCTGGTTTTGTACGCCCCATTAGCAAAAATAGCTAGAAAAAGCATGGCAGATTATAAAAGCAATTTTGAGGATCTTGTGACAGATGAGCCTGAAACCATAGGAAATCACATGTTACAGAAAAGGCAAGGTACTACATAATGACGTGATGTATGGCTACATTGAAACTAAAGGTTAGTACCACCCGCTCAATCTGTGAGTGAGGACGACCCCCGATGGCCGTTCGCCGATCCGCCAGCGGATCAACGTCCTCGACCCTGCAGACCCTCGACTTCTTAGCCCGGCCCTGAGCTTTGTCTGTGTGGGGCCTCCTGATGTGCCGTCCTCGCCACAGACAGAGCAGCGGTGTGTACGAACCTTTAAGCAGCCTGCATTATCCTTCTAATGTAAATACCACACTAGCATTCGGATGTAGATTTTATGTGTGTTGGTTTATGTGTTCGTATCTTAAAGGGCAATTATAGTGAGAAAATTGTTTTTTTTTTAATTTCTTCTAATGTATCCTATAAGTCATCCATCCACCAGGGTACCTTTATTTCTTTAAATTCTACATAGTCCCGAGATATAAGCCTTTGAATATGCTGTGATTTGTAGGAGCTGCTACACCTCATCTGTCACTCAAAGGCACACACCCCACACAATCCAAAGCTCCCCTGCTTGAGTACTGTCACACACTCTCTCACCCACACTATATGTACCATGTGCAACATATAGTCAAATGCTGTAGTGCTAAACACAATCAATAAACCATTAACCCAGCAATATGAGCATAAACACATTTAAAACAAGCCCCTCCCCCCCAAAAAAAAAATTATATACATACAAAACCAGTGACTCAAATGGAACACTAATACAGATATATAATACAGTAATACAGACTATATACCAAACAAGACACACAGTGCAATCTATGAAATATATAGACAAAGCAACTGAAATGTAACAGGAACAACAAGCAATGTCACTGTGTTTGTGAAGGTCTCACTACAAGCTGCTGTTACACTGACTCTCTCTTCAGTGATTATGATCTCAGCTAAGGCGGGGAGAGATAGAACTTTAGGTAAAAAATAAATAACAATTAGCAAGTTAGAGAACAGCAGAGTTCAGTAACTACTTGTAAAGAATCTCAGCACCACTGTCCTCCTCTCTCCCCTCTGCCCCTCCCTTCAGCATATGCTACTTTATTCCACACTTTGACTGCTTGCAGTCTAGCTCTGGAAGGAGGGGGTCAACAAGGATGTCAGCACTTTCAAACTGACAATGCTCGGACTCTGTATACAGCCAGTCACTGCTTGAGGGGGAGTAGACAGAGAGGGGAGGGGGACTACACAGCTTGGTACAAACTTCTGCCAGTGTGAAGAAATGAAGCCACACAGAAACATGAAAGTAAGGCAGCTTATACTAAGTGATCTATACATTGTATACAGACAAGTTTTTTTTTCACTATTGTGCCCTTTAACGGGAAAGGAGACAACTGGTTGCTAGATGATTTGTTCTATTAGGGACACACCAAAATTTAATTAGAAGGACTGCACTGATTGACGAATTGTACACAGCCTTGTACACATGTTGGATAATTTCGTACGATTCAGCCGACGGACGTTTAACAAACATTATCGTTAATCCTCATAGTTGAAACGGCATCTGTACACACAGCAACAATAGTCACCACGATAGTCATTAGATGTGACGTTCGTACGTAAAGTAACATTCGTCGTAAATTTCGTATCTTTGCGCAATTACGAAAGCAGAGCAATATCCAACGTGTGTATGAGGCTTTAATCTATCACAACCTCCAGAAGAATGCTTTTAATCTGCACACAGTATCCTAGATATTGTTCAATATGCCCATATCTCTCACAGATTGCATTCCATCTGCATAACTGTCAACATCACTCCTTAATAATTACATCTATAAAACAACATTGTATAGAGCTGCAGAGGGGTGATAATGAAGTGAACCTGTTCTTAGCACAGCTCTGTGCAATGCATTCTATAGTGGTACCTATCTGAAGGGGAATAAAACCTTCACTACTGAAGGTGAATGAAACTTTTAGAGTAGATCAATCCAGCTCCACATTTTGGTTATATCTCAGTTAAGCACTGACACACTGAAGGTCTGTACACGTGCGATTGGGGTCCCGACCGCGACACACGATGTGTACGAATGTTTGTTTCGGTCGACAATCAGCCCGTGATAGGGCCCTCTATCGGTCTGGTCGTCGGAGATCAAATGGCCCGCTTAGGCCAATAAAGGGCCATACACGGGCTGATTATCGTCCGAAACGAACGTTCGTACACATCATGTGTGTGGGTCATGACCCGCAATCACATGTGGTATGAACTTTTGCTTGAGAGAATGAGATCGCTATGAAATTCATGCAGCAGGAGACTCCTTAGTTGGACTGGAAAAAGTGTTAAAATGTACTATTTACAAATGACAAATTAATCTTTGAAGTTAGTGGAAAGACATATGGTGAGTGTAAAATGGGGTGTACTGATAAAATATATAGTAACATAGTAATCAAGGATGAATAAAGACATACGTCCATCTAGTCCAACCTTTACACCCTACCTAACAGTTAAAGGGCAAGATAGTGAGAAAAAAAACGTCTGTTATACAAGTATAGATCACTTAGTATAAGCTGCCTTACTTCCATGTTTCTGTGTGGCTTCATTTCTTCACACTGGCAGAAGTTTGTACCAAGCTGTGTAGTCCCCTCCCCTCTCTGTCTACTCCCCCTCAAGCAGTGACGGGCTGTATACAGAGTCCGAGCATTGTCAGTTGAAAGGACTCTTTAAATGAAGTGCTGACATCTGTTGACCCCTCCTTCCAGAGCTAGACTGCAAGCAATCAAAGTGTGGAATAAAGTAGCAATATGCTGAAGGGAGGGGCAGAGGGGGAGAGAGGACAAGTGGTGCTTGAGATTCTTACAAGTAAGTACTGAACTCTCCCTGTCTCTAACTTGCTAATTGTTATTTATTTTTTACCAAAGTTATATCTATCCCTCGCTTAGCTGAGATCATAATCACTGAAGAGAGTCAGTGGTAACAGCAGCTTGTAGTGAGAGACCTTCACAAACACAGTGACACTGCTTGTGTCCTGTTACATTTCAGTTGCTTAGTCTATAATTTTTCATATATTGCACTGTGGGTCTGTTTGGTATTAGTCTGTATTACTGTATTAATATACTGTATTAGTGTTCACTGGTTTGTATGTATATAAGATTTTTTTTGGGGGGGAGGGGCTGTTTTATAGTGTGTTATGCCATATTGCTGGGTTAATGGTTTATTGATTGTGTTTAGCACTACAGCATTTGAATATATGTTGCACATGGTAATAAGTGTGGGTGAGAGAGTGTGTGACAGTACTGCATGGGAGCTTTGGATTGTGTGTGTGTGACTTTGATGACAGATGAGGTGTAGCAGCTCCACAAATCACAGCATATTCAAAGGCTATATCTCGGGGACTATGAAGAATTTAAAGAAACTAAAGGACCCTGGTGGTTGGGATGACTTATAGGATACATTAGAAGAATTAAAAAAAACAATTTTCTCACTATGAATTGCCCTTTAATCCGAGGATGGCAAAAAAAAAAAAAGCTAAAATGGAAATTCCAATTGCGGTTTGTGTCAGTAAGGAGAACTGGTTCTGGTTGAGCCAGTATCCCTGGATCAACCAGAACTACAGTATATGTATTAATACTAGAAATTTCAATATTTTTTAGTTTCAGAAACTTATCCTGCCCACTTTTAATGAACTTGCCATTACCACATCTGCTGGAAGACAGTTCCACAGTTTCACTGTAAAGAAACCTTTCCTAACCTGAAGATGAAACTCTTTTCTTCCAAACTTAAAGGGCATGTCCACCCCCAAAATTATAATTTAACACATACTGGTCCCACTCTGTAGTGTAGAAAAATCCTTACCTTACATCCCAGATCAAAATGGTTTGCCCTGCAATGCCCCTCCAAAGTCAAGAAAACTGGCCACAGGAGCCTAGCAGAGGGGGAAATTGTTTCCGCTATGAGGCTTCCTCAGAGGTTTATGGCATTCTCTGAGCAGCCCTCCCTCCCATTTTGGTCTACCTCCCCCTATCATTAAATCCTTTGGAATGTGGTAGGGCTTGCTCCCCAGCCCCAACCACATTAATTTAATTTGCAGAAACTCCCGATAATTACTTACCTTCCTCTCCCCTCCGGCATTCTGAACTGCCAGCAGCCGCGTCTGTGATGGCGCCTCTAAACGAATCACAGACCACGGCTGCCGGACCCGCCCCCTGCTTGCAGCTCCATGCAAGCAGAGGGCTGGGCAGGCAGCAGAGGATAGAGGGAAGGTAAGTAAAGATCGGGGGAGTTCTGGCAATAAGATTAGCGGGTTGGGGCTGGGGAGCAAGCCCTACCACATATCAAAAGTTTTTTAAAGGGTGGACATGCCCTTTAAATGATGTCTTTGTTCCTTTGATATTTCCGATTAGTAAACAATGCATCAGAGAGGTTCTTATATGGCCCTTAATATTTTTTACATTGATGGAATTGTTGAGATGATTAAGTGGATAAATGTTAGAATTGTGTTCCCTGCTTCATAGCTCAGTCTTATTGCAGTCAGATTAAGAAAGTGGAATCCTAAACAACCTTGTGAATATAAACTCATAACCTACCACTTCCATCAGGGAAAACTGGAGCATGGCACTGGTGCGTATTTCAAGCCACAATACAGCACAGAATTAGACTAGCCCAATGGTCCTAATAACCACTAGCAAAACTGCAGGGCCCCGCCTTATATTGTAAGGTACGCGCAATCAGTGTTTAAAACACCAGTACCAGAACGGCAGCATCCCCCCCCTCTCTCTGAACTTGGTGTTCCCAATGTAGTGTAAACTGGAGGTGGGGTTCGGAGATTCAAACTCCTGACTGCTCTATAGTAACATGTTTATAATAACAGAACTGTGAGTGCAAGGTAAGGAAAAGGTAGGAAACTACCTTTTCCCTCAGGGAGTAGTCCCTATGCTGAATTAAGGGGACCCATATGTAGCTGGCATTGGTGGCAGTATAAGTGGCCTGCAAGCAAAGGATGGTAGGAGATGGCAGAGTGACAATTACATCCTAACTTGAGAGGAAAAAAAAAAAAGCGTATTCGATATAGGCTGAAAGAACAACATTGTGAAAAAGGAAGGGGAGTGAAGCCTTTTCTCAAGTGTGGACTGATAACCATTATATGAACAGAGAACAAAACCCATATTTATAACCCCCACAGTAAAAAACACACCATTCACCCTAAAACTAACGAATTTTACCACAGAGCCACAGTCGCTCTGGTTAAATTTCCCTCCGGAATCAACACACAACTTTAACAAAAGCTTGCGTTTAATAGTCATGCCATAAGTACCACAAATCACATTAAATTTGACACACTGTCTTCCGGGTGCTACCTCTGTGTAGTCGC
Source organism: Hymenochirus boettgeri (assembly GCA_019447015.1). NCBI lineage: Eukaryota > Metazoa > Chordata > Amphibia > Anura > Pipidae > Hymenochirus > Hymenochirus boettgeri. Next base: position 293,170,826 of record CM033469.1, read on the forward strand.
TGCAAGGAAGGGGTAAATTCATGCTAACCGATATTGAATCCTGGAAAAAACTGCTGTTGTCCCCTTTGTCCCTACAAGTAAGATACTACTCAGTAAATTACATGACCTGTTTGCAACATATAGGCCGTGCCTCCTGATCTCTGGCAACAAGCTCATTTGCAGTATTCGTCTGTAAAAAGATTTGCTTGAGTCTTCTAGTGGGCAGCGACCTGCTGTAGTAATCGCAAGCTAGTTAATGCTAGATTGCGACCGAAGGTACGTTTACATTACTACTGGCACTACTACTTACTTAGGGCTAGGCCACCACTAGCGCGTTTTTGCGCGTTTGCGCCCGCGATTTTCGCTAAAATGGAAATCCGGGGAACGCAAGAATTCCGCGATTTCGATGCGCATGCGATTGCGCGTCCGTTCGCGTTATGGTAACGCATGCGTTCACCATTTTTGGTGCGTTAACGCATGCGTTTCCATAACGTGAAAAGGCGAAAACGCATGCGCAAAACGCGAACGCGGAGCGCGAAACGCGCAAGAATCGAGCACACATCGCGTGCGATAACGCTCGCGATTTTGTGCGCGATTCCTGTGCGTTGCAGTGTGGCCTCACCCTAACTGTGCAAGACTGGAATGCTAAGGAAGTAAGAGCCCTATGTTAATTAAGGAACATTTTCCAACAGCCTCGATTAACAGAGAGGTGAGATAAAAACTGCTTTATGTCAAGGGTGCTTTACCTTCTGATACAGTGACCCGAGTTCGTATTAAAGGAAATATGTGTGTAAAAAGTTTTTTTTTTATAATACAGTTAAAATGAAATACTTGGGACACGGATACGGGACTGGTAATTCCTACCTCCAAATATTGTTTCTGTCAGGAGCACCAGCACAAAGAAAACTGATTCTGCCAGTCTTCCTCCTGGACTCAGCATGATCTTTAAAGGATACATACTTGTAAAATGAAGTTAAGGTCAATTGGAAGCTGCAGCTTTAAAAATACATTTGCCATATTTTGTTTTCCCCTAAGTCCTCCAGAGCCTACCTTAGTAGTTTTAAAGTTGCTGGCATCTTGTTTCTGTTCGTTGAATAGTTATCTCCGCGCCTCCGAGATTTCCCCCTTACTCCTGATTTGTTAGCCTCAATTACATGTACGCCATGCATGACGTCACAGCGCATGCAACGCGATGTCCGTGCGTGACGTCATCTCGCCGTGTGCGCGCGTGACATTGTAAACAAAACAGTGACAATGGGAATGGCCATAAACCTACCTACAAAAGGTAAGTAGATTATAGATGTATACTTTAGGGAAACTTTCTCAAAAATCTGATGCCTGTGACCAAATCATATTCTGCATTCAGAAAACCCACCACAGAAAAAAAAGCAATCATGTTTCTCTTTGTTCTGTCTTATCACAGGGATTTTTTAGAAAATTGTGCAGATGTGAAACCCTTTAGAAAGAGAATATTAATTACAATCGTTTACATGAACACAATGATAATTGCTCTGCACAGTTGTAAGTGCACATCTTTTTGTAATTCAGTTTAATTAAGTATATGTTGTATTTAGGACTCTCACCTAATTCCATGTCGCCTAAAAATCTCTGCTGCTTCAGAGCATCTTTCTTATCCCCTTGTAAAACTCCATCAATCCTTCTGTGATCCCAGAAACATCTATGTAGACCAAGTTCCCTGGAATCGAGTGTAAAGAATTGGTTTCCTCTAAAACTTGTGCAAATACCTCACAGATTCCTAATCAGAATTAAAAATGTAAGTCTAATAAGCAATGCACTTTTAATAGTGTTTATCTGGACATTTAAAGCAGAGTTTCCAGCAAAAATACATTTCTTTCTACTTATAGCCCAGAAATGCCAATTAAAATCTATACTTTCTAGGTGCATCCTACATGAAGATTGGCATCAGTTTAATACTGCTCAATTATTTACTCATTCAGTAGACTCTGGCTTATAAATTGGTTGTTCTGCATGTAGCTCACCTTTAAATGCACACAAGAGGACAATCAATTTGATGACTTGTTTGGGTCAATACTCTGCAGCCCCCAGAAGTGGCATAAACCTTGCCCCTAAACTTGAGGGCTAAAAGTCAAGTTTACCTTATAATCAATGGTTAATAATGGGTCACACTGAATATTTGCCACCTTACATTATTAATGGCACAGAATCGCATCCTTAGATATTGTGCGGGAGTCCCCAGTGTATAATTTTTATTACTGGTTAAAACATGAATATGTGATGACCATCCAATATGTTGTGGATTATGTCCTGTCAACTGCTGAAATAGAGTGATTTGTGCACACAGTTCCTTTTCACCGTAGATAAAAAACATCAGTATATCAAAGAAGAAAAGACAAATACAGTACTTTTCAAGAAGAGAAAAGAAGCTTACATGGTTTTTTCTATTATACCAGTGAACATGTTACAGGGTAACCCTTTTGAAATAAAAAATACAAAAGTGGTAAAGGTGATACCTTTATTGGCTAACTAGATAATCATAGCAAGCTTCAGAAAATTTAAGTTCCTTTTTCAAGCTGATTACAATCAATTGTAATTAGATTGATTGTTTTCAGCTTAAAAAAGGAACTAGAATGTTCTGAAAGCTTTATGATATCTTAGTTAGCCAATAAAGGTATCACTTTATAGCACGTTGGTTATTTTTTATTTCAAAAGGTTACCTGTTAACATTTTGACTGGCTAAACACGGTACACCTCCTTTCCCTGCGTCACCAGTGAACATGAAGTAAACCCTGCCTTTAAAAAATCAAGCATTCTGTATCGGGCCAACATCCCCAACATATAAGTCCGTCAGCTCTCTAGGATGACAGGACAGTGTAAGCAATAAGGTTACTAGAGATATCCAATTGTCACAACAGGATACAAGGGTTTAGGAGGGAGGGGGTGCCACTAAAAATATTATACATTTTGTTGAATACATGCTAAAGAGATACATTTTTAATAAAAAGGCTTACACAACAAAAATTAGCAATTACTAAACAGGAATAACAAAAACCAGTCCCATATTTTTGCAAAGGATACACATTCAATTTACAGTTATATAAGGTAAAAGAGAAGATAGGTATCGGAGATCAAACAAATTAGTCACGTTATTCCTTCGTGTTACAAGGGACTATTTTATTTATTCCATAGGAGATAATGGAGTGATTCACAGACGGGTTGGAAATTATCTGTCATGTATTTTATTCATCTAGTAGGGTGGAGGGGTTATTGATATGATTGATCATCACCTACACAGAGTGATAAATCAGCAGATAACTGGGTTATAGGCCGATAATGCTGGCTAAGTCTATGGACGTAGATACACGAAAGGGTGCCACACAGGCTGTTTTTCTTAAAAAAAAAAAAACTGCACGTTAAAAGGGGAATTACCGTATAGCAATATTATTTTTTTTCACTAAATAAGAGTGTTGCGTTCATTGAATGTACAATGCATATGCACCAGTATTGCCCATTTAATAGGCTACTTATAGAAACCATTTAGTGCAGAAGCTGCAGGAGAGATAATAAAAGGAACTGATCTTAGCACAGCTTTTTGCAATGCATTTCTCATTAGTGTATTTATTTAAAGCTTTTTCATAATCATTACAATTTCTCATACTTTTTTTATACCTTAAAAGGTATGTGTGACTTGCAAAGGGGAAAGTTTCTCTTACAATGATGTGCTAATAGTGATTAAAACTATGAATATTCATGTAGTTAGAGGTGCCCAGGTACCGAGGCACAAAATGCTCATAGGCCACACTGTTCCAGTTGTCATATTCTAGATCAACGTCAGTGTAATGTATTATTTGGTGTAAACATACAATTGCACAGGACTGTTGCTGTGTATAAAAGCTTTATTAGGACAAAACACGCATGCAACAGTTTGGGACCCACTCAAGCACTTGAGTAAAGGACGTGGGTTCGAAACATGCTGCACGCGTGTATGTCTAATAAAGCTTTCATACACAGCAAACAGTCCTGGGCAATGTATGCTACACACGAATAATACATTACAATGAATTAGTGATGGGGAGGTCAGATTAATTTTATTCTCTAAATGAACTAATGGTGCAAAGATATAACTAGCACTTTATTGATACCATTGAATTTTGATTAATAACAGTTTTAAATGACCCCTATTTATATATTTAATTTAATAATTAGGATGGCCAGCCTGTGAATATTTGTATATATAATAAATTGATATACGGTTTTGATTTATTTTCAATTGATAATTAAAGAATTTGAATTTTTTGGCTCTACACTTGATATTTAATCATAGTGATATCCAAGTCTGGTCTAATAAAGAAGGCAAGCGGTTAAGAGAGGGTGGAGAATACGGAGCTTGAGCAAAACATGTACTGGAATAAAGCATGCAGCAACACACATACTTTAAAGTAAATGCTGCTACATGGATTTAATTTTAGATTAAATTGAGGCAAAGTCTTTTTTTTTTTTTTTTGGGAATTAAAAAAATGAAAATAGTGTAGGGATTTGAGCCTGTAACCCGATGGGCTTGGTTTTAAAGTAACGCATAGTCCAAAGACGGGCAGAGTTAAAAGAGCGCAGGTACCGGTTACATTTAGAAATATCTTTTTGCTAGGAAAGCAAAAAATAAACAAGAAAAATGTGTTGACGATTTTGAATAGTTTGGTAGGCTTGTCTATTACATTCAGTTGGCTGTAAAAAACCTTCCATATGGTGTGGAGACATCCGAATATAAAATATGTGCATAGAGATGGTCAAAGTGGGGGTCTGGTGGTGTGGCCAATAGGTGCACAAAGTCATGCATATTTCTATCTTCAGGGTAGCACCCAGATTCTTGCTGCTCTAGAATCTTTTAATACTTTGACCCAGTCAGAGGTTTCTAACCTGCTTCGGTCCTGTCAGCTCACAAATGTCCTTTTGACCCCATGCCCTTCCTCACTGAAGCATGTCAATCAGGTGTTTCCCCTATACTAAAGCTGGGTACACACAGTACAGATCAGTGAAAGATGACAGGATCTGCAAGATCTGTCATCTTTCAAAGATCTGCATACAACAGTCCGAGCATTCTCCCTATGAAACATCGGTTCCGACGGTATCAGGGCTTTATCGTTACTGTGTGTACCCAGCTATACACACATTTAATCTTCTTTTCTCCATTTTTTCCCTTCTCCTTTAAACATGCATACGTGAAACCCATAACAAATAGACCACCCTAATCCCTATTGTCTTGGTAACTACCGCCCAGTATCGTTTTTATAGATAGCCTCTAAACTACTGGACATCTGGTCACCAAGTTCACAAATAATCTTCACACTCATAACCTACAGGACTCCTTGCAGTCAGGATTTCTTCCTGCACACTCCATGGATAGGACAGCTCTGTGCCAAAGTGTGCAGGCTGCTAAAAAAAGGTCACTTGTGATTCTGATCCGATTCACCTCTTCTCTGCTTTTGGACACAGTAGATCATTCCCTTCTAAAGCAAATTCTTCAATTTATTGGGCATCTAGAATGAAGTGGCATCCTGCACTCCTATCCTTCTATCCCACAGAACATCTCTGTATCTTATGATAATAAAACCTATTCTCCGGTTCCTCTCAGTTAGGGGTTCCACAGGGCTGTGTGGACACTTTGTTCTTCCTCTATACTATTCCCTGGAGAGGTCATTAGCTCATTTGGTTTTTAATTCATCTGTATGCTGATGAACACAAATCTACTTTCCACCCCTAGCTAACTGTCAATATAGTAACTTACATGTCTTGCCATCTCCTCCTAGATGGTGCACTAATGCCTAAAGGTTCGTACACACGTGCGATCGCGGGTCCAGACCCCTGACGCACTAGGTGGTATGAACGTTGTTTTGGCTGATAATCGGCCCCGTATGGGCCCTTATCGCCGGTCGTTCAGAGATCCACCCAGTCGGTCGGGCAACGATCCCCGACCAAACGTCTGTTTTGGCTGATAAAAGTGCCCATACATGGGGCCGATTATCAACCAAAAACGAAATTCCTACACATTGTGCATCACGTGTGTACGAACCTTAACTAAACTTAATAAAAACGAACAAAATGATTTTGTTCCACAGCATGTGTGCCGACAGATTAGGTATCAGTGGCACACATGCTGTGGGGACCGCACACACAGACCGAACCACCCTATATGCGGTATATGGAGATCGTCGGCTTGCGGCCATTCACAGTACAATCGTCTCCCTTTACTAAAGTAAAGGGAACAGATATGACAGCCGGACAATTTCCATTGTTCCCGACCGACATAGTGTCGACTAAGGTCGTCGTCTGCACTGGGAACCGTCGGGAGAGCCTCACACTGATGAGATGGGTAATACTCTAGTACCTAATGGAATATACTCAGTATCGTTAAGGTGTATGGCACTTGTAGGGTAATTATTGATTCCTCTTGTTCTAAACCACATTACAATGTGCTAAACCTGTCTATCCCTGACTTCTGCTAGTTTATCAATGGTCTTATTCTATCATGCCTGTATTTTAACCCTCTTGTTTTGGGTCTTATCCGCTTCTTATCTTTCTCCCCTTACATTCAATTCAAACTCTGCTGACATGTCTATGCTTACTAATAAACAGGAACTCAAATCTCCCTTATGCGCACTACTACCGGCTCCACCATAACAACGTATTGTTTCCCAATATCTTACATTTAAATCCTCTTTCTTGCTGCTCCTTTTTTAAATATTCAGCTGGGTCCCTTATAAGGACACACCAGCATGTACATCATTGCTCAAACAGAAACCACCTCTGTAATACAGACCCCCCCCCCCCCCCCCCCCCCCCACATACACAAGGCCACCTATCGCCTTAAAAAATTCTTGTGGTCCATCCACTGGATGTCTATTTGCCTCTCTTCGTCAGAAACAAGTTTTAAATCTAATCTCACACCTACCAGAGTCTTAATATGGAATTAATCTATGTATCTGTTAAAGTACCCACTCATTAGAGTGAGCTCTTGGGGGCAGGGACATCTTCCCTTATATTACATAGTTCAAGCACTTTTGATGCCACATACTTATGTAAGTTTTTGGTTGTTATTCAGCGATACTTTAAAAATGGCCATTCCATAACAGACAAGTTCATGACCAATAGTTCTATTGCATCACTGTGACGAAACATTTGATGTCCTCAACATTAATTTAATCAAAGAGTTAATGGCAAAACGGTCAGTGTGATTTTCACTGTTCGTAAGGGAATTGTCCACCCCCAAATCAAAATATGGCATCGCCCAAAACCTCGATCTCGGTTTACTTACCCTGTTCAATTCCTTTTTTTTTTATAAAAGCGATTCTCCCAGGACCTCAGTTGCAGTACATTCACGACAGATGACATGCAGATGACTCATGCAAGAGCCTGAAACTGCGAATCAATGAGTAAGGGACATTTGATGGTAATCCTTGTAGAAGCAGAGAATTGAACAAAATAGGTATAATGGAAACCTAAGTGGAAATTTTGATATTGGTGAAAGGACATAACCTTTAAGAACAGTGTTTTAAAGGACATCTCCACTTAAACCCCCAACATACTTTACCGTTTTTCAGTTATATAAAGAAGGGGGAGGTAAAGGAGCATGTATTACCTCACGTTCTATAAACTAATCCAACAGGAGAACTAAAAAAAAAAAAAAACTTATGATTTTGCTTCACCAATGTTCCTAGGGTCAACATACCAGTATTTACATGACCATGGTATAGTGGTTTGGTAAGTATAGCCGGGACACACAGTCTTAATTTCAACAATTTATTGTGAACGTTTCTAAACGTAATACGTTGAGGAAATGGAGGATGGCGGGGGATCGAATGAACTTTTAATCAGTATACATTAAAAATCAGAAGGAAAATTGGTAGAAAACCGATGGTGTACCACGGCAGGGAAAAAAAAAGTAAAGAGGAGAGAACTCCAATATCCCTCATTAATAATAAACAGTTGTCTCTAGGATAATGTCCTGTACTAGATAAAAGCCCTAGGACTCGTGCCCTTCCTAGTCTAGATAGCAGAGGTTCCCATAGTTAAAAGTACCCAATACATGGCAACACAAGGGATGCACATAAAATACATATGTAGCCACAAGGTTAGATGCGCTGATCGACCACAAGTGGTATTTAGTTCATGACTCAAATTTCTGCATCCAGGAAAGTACTTCCATTTAGGCATAGAACAGAGAGCATAAGTGTGCTAAATTGGAAGAAGAATCCAACACAAGCCCCCTGATGCGTTCGACTCCTCAAGAGCTGTAATAAGGTGCCCCCATTCTATACCCTTGATCCCATCACTACCTCTGCTCCATTGTACTAACGATAAGCGGAGGTCCGATATTGGCACTCCAAGATCGGGTAGTGAACTCCTTCCCCCTTTTTGGATTGTCCGGCTAAATGTTGTCCGTTTCTAGTATATACTCTATATTGTTCCCAGGTATTTAATTCAGTCTCCAACATATAAGTAATTGTGCCAGAACAATGTGGTACTTTTGTAGATTTTGGCACCTGTCAGCGGATAGCAGAGGAGGAGAACGTTGAAGGTAAGTTGCTGTGTTTGTTCCTGTTAGATTACTTACCTCTAGTTCTTCTAAGGTGGCTGGCTATACACAGTAATTACACATGGCCATGTTCTAGGCATAGGTGCCTAAATGAAAAGCTAGGGCGCCATTCAAACTTTTACTTTAAAAGACGGGATCCTTATCAGTTTAAATAGAGCAAACAAGCTGTACCAATCTGAGTTCCTGTAGTCTTAAATCCATTATTACCCAAAGGATCTAATTCAAGCTGTGGTGGGTGGAACCTTAGTGGGAAGGGGAAAAAAACCCAAAAAAAACCTGGTCACACCTCCGTGACCTGCCCCCAAACCAATATGATATATTCAGCAAGTATTAGATGTATTATCAACTTGATATTAAAGGGCATGTCCACCCTAACAACTATAATCCCCACCATGTAGTGTAATAAAATCCTGACCTCACTCCCACTCTCCAAGTTTTCCTGTAGCCCCCCCAAAGTCCGAAAAACGCCCACAGGAGGATAGCAGAGTCCAGATAGGACTTGGCTCTATCTGGCCTCCGGGGAAGTTGGCATGCGTACTGCAGCCCTTCTCCCCCTCCATCCCCCTCCTCTCTTCCCTCCTGTTTTGCGATCACCTCCCCTACAAAAAACCATTGCCCATATAATAGAATATCTTCCCCAAGCCCCAACCACAAAAAATAAATTTTAAGAAAGTCCACAGAACTTTACCTTACCTTCCCTCTCTCCTCCGCATCTGAGCAAGCCGGCCAGCCGCGTCCCGTGATTTGGACCCAGTGTCTTGCAGCAGAAGGCCGGGGCGTCGGGGGGGAGAGAAGGAGAGGTAAGTAAAGATCTGGGCACTTTCTTTAAAACTATTTAAGCGGTTGGGGCGGGGCAGGATATTCTTATTATAGGGGAAAATTGTTTATAAAGGGTTGACATACCCTTTTAAAGTATTTAGTGACCACTTAGCGCCTTTCACTGCACAGTGGAAGCTGATAAAAAAAACTAATTTAAGAGACGGGAGGAGGCTGATATCTTTCCAGAAAGGAAAATAAAATTATTTTAAATGGCCCTACGCTACGGAAAACTATGAGTTCTATATATCACTGTTGCAATTTGTTTGTTGATAGATTGCTGCCAGTGAATGGTGACATTGGTAAGGTGAACTGCATGGTGGGGAATTATCCTCTTCCATGCTGTATCATAGGGATCACCAAAGCATGAGTGCAGCCCTACATGAGAGTCAGATAATCTGGCTAGGGGGGCACGTGAGCTAAGAAAAACAAGTATTGGAAGTCAGCGCCAGCCAACAAAAACACAGAGAAGGTGTGCTTACATGGCAGTAAATGTTATTTCCGTAGTCCAACATCCTTACCCACAGAATCGCACAAATGATGGTCAAAGTAATTGTTTCAGTTGTACCATATCCTTTAAGGTAAACCTGGACCCCCAACTATAAACTGATGAATTTGTACTATATTATAAATTTCTTTGTGAGAGCACGTTTTACTGTAGTGGGAATAGTGAGAGAGTTATGACAGTTGGTATGCTGTGTTGCAGTGCTGACTTATATTTTTACTGAGAATGCCAAACATTCTGGTCAGGAAGTGGTTATTTAAAAGAGGAGGGGGATACGGAGCCTGAGACAACTGGACTGAATGCGATGAATGGCATACAGCAACACACAAACCTCAGAGTCTGAGTAATGCTACTTATACATATGATTCATAGATTTAAAGGAGGATTTAAAATTTGCATTAAATATTTTACACTACGTTTAATAGTCTGGTAAGCCTTTAATGTCGATTCATATTCTGGACAGTTTTGCCGTATACAGGTACATGTTTCAGGGTTTGATTTGAATTTTTGATAAAATAAAAAATAATACTAGTTTGTATAAATCACCACTATGAATAATTATAAATAAAAGTTTATATTAAAACAAACATAAAATAAAGCTGATTGAAAATAAACTAAAAAGAAGTTTAGTCTTTTTGAACTGTATTTAGAACTAAGTTCATAAGGGTTTCACTGTGAGAACGGTAAAGCTATGGAAACTAACTTCAGTGGACGTTGTTATGGCAGGTTTATGGTCAGTTTCAAAATCAAGCTGCATGAGTTTCTGCAAACAAGGAATGTTGCACGGTTACTGTATGATTACATAAAGTAGAGTGCTCCAGTTGATATTTCTAAATGGACATGGAGTCAGAAGGGGATTTTTCTACCCCTTCAAAATTCTGGTGATTTTTTTTTTTTCTTCCTATGGAGTTAGACAGGAAATGGGGGTAGTGAGAGTAGGTGAACGGATGACGTATGTCTTTACTCAACTCTCACAATACTCATACCACATGTGTTGAACTCAAGGCCGCGGCACTTCTGCAGTTGTTTGTTGGCCCCTGGTGACTGGCACGCATTCTCACGCGGCTATCATTTTGCAGTCCCAAAGTAATGGCGTAACTATAGATTGCATGCTAGATGTACGCAATCAGATTTTTTTCAACAAGCGATCGGGCTCACCTGATCTTGAAATCTAGCAGGCAACAAAACAACTGATCACGTATCTATCCCGGGCACTTGGCAGAGTTGAGGGTGGCGTATGTGCAAAGACCCTTCACATGCAGGTTTTGGCCATTCCATTACCTGCCCGAAGAGAAAGGTGGGTGTTCACGTTAGCCACGATGTGCGCGCAAGGCAGAGGTGCTTAGTCCAAAAAGTGCTTCACACCCACCCTGCAAGACCCCGACACTAGGCACAGCAGTGGCAGAGTCACAATCCTGCACCCGTAAGTAATTCGGCGCCCCCACTTGTCTGTACTTTTTGATGTTGAGTTTGATACCCTGTAACTATACGAATAGTCTATAGCAGTCCTATCTATCATTTCATGTACTTCAGGAGATAAAAAATATTACTACGTCTTTTATCAACAGTGAAAAATATCCCATTAATAAAACACTTTCTGGACTCGCAAAACTTACCAAAAAATGTTCACCATTATAATATGCTTGCCCCTCCAGTGCCCTGTGAAAATGTTACTTAAATGGTTATAAAAGAATGAAGGTTTACAAAAGGCATCTCACCTGACATGTTAAGACGACCTGGGAATAACATTCTTCTAATTCCCCATTTTTCCATGAAAAACACCCCCGACAGTTTATTTATGGTGGACTTTTCTCTTAGCTCTGAACACACTGGGAAAACCTCGGAGGAGAGAGATTGGCATGAAACCAATTGGATATTATACCTACAAGAGACGTGTATTACATTATTATCACAATAATATTGTGTCTAATCTGTTTAGGATAGCCTCTGATTATTACCATATGCAGGAATATTTAATGGTAAAAGGAAAAACCTATAATTGTTTGCAGAAAAAATGAAAAGTACTGGGCAGGCGAGGGATAGGATTGATATATCCCACCTCCCAAAATTGTTTGTGTGAGGAGCTACCGCACGTCAGTTTAATTCTGCCAGGTTAGGGATGACTTCCGTATTAAGATAGTGGTGAAGGCACTCAGGAAGCCTGGCAGAAGCATTGTTCGTATGCTGCCGCACTCATGAAAAGATATAAAGGTTTGAAAAACCTTTATGCACTGATAGTTCTCCTTAAAGGTATGTCATATAGCTTATCACCCCCCAAAACCTAGACCTTTCATGGGGTCAATGCAACTGCTTAAATAACTTTAAAGGAAAGTTTCAGGTGAAAAATACCATTCATTTGTTAAAATTCTTTACTTATCATACCTAGTATTGTAAATATTTCATCCATTTAAAAAAAAAAAAAAAAAATCCGTTAATATACTCGAGCTATAAAGCCGATCGAAGATAGTACAAACTGGAAGTACCATTTTACCTGAAAAACAAGTAAAAACTGACTCGAGTATACCCGAGGGTAAAAGAAATTATGACCACTACTGGAATCCTGGTAAACTAGTCAATATCATTGTGATACTGCAAAATGATGGAAAATAAAAACAAGAATGCACACTATAACATGTAATGTTCCTAACGTATTTCATACTTAACATGCTCGATGCTACTAAGCAAAACAGGAAGTCAGTTATTTCGGAGTAAAGGCAAGTCCCAGCCCTGATTATGAAATACACTACAGGAAACACCCTCAAAAACTAAACGGGGTAAGATAGTTTGGAATCTAAAATATCTAAATCTAACCTGAAATCCTGACACCATGTCTGCAGTACTTTAATATCCAAAATAGTACCGGGTAGCGAGCACCAAACATAAGATGATAATTGTGTTGTGATTAGTGATATAGCGTGTGGCCATAACGGTTAGCGGGCTCCCCTCCTCAGGTGCATAAAACAACATACCGAACAACCGGACTACACAATCCCTCCCGCAGGTCAATTAACCACAGGTCCCCCCCATACGCAGGGGCCTCAATACACACACATATTACATTTCAAAAAAGTTGCTATAGTCTACACCAACACTCTATAAATCTTCTCTTAAACCGACACTATTAGTTGCAAAACATTATTTAAGGACATAGATTAAAATCCTACATACCTGCATCGATTAAATATTAACTATTATTAAATACTAAAAACAAATAAGTATTATCTAGTATAAGAATAATCCCTCTACAACCATCCTTTATCTTTAAAGGGTATGTCCACCCTTAAATCTTAACTTTAATATAGGCTTCCCATGGCCCCCGCCCAACGACATGATTGTTACTTTTAAGAAAGCTCCCCAAACTCTTACTACTCCCCTCTTCCTCGCCGCGGTCCGGCCCTTCTGCTGCGAAAGAGAAATGACAAGCAGAGGGGCGGGACCGGCGCAAGACGCGTCTGTGAGTGGACTGAGCTGCAAGCCAATCACGACGCGGCGCCGGCCAGCTCCTTCAGCGGAGGAAAAGAGGAGAGGTAATAGTAAGGTTTGGGCGGGAGCCGTTTCTTAAAATAAAAATGATGCGGTTGGTGGCTTGGGGGACCAGGGGAAGCCTATAATAAAAGGGGATTAAACGCATAGGGGGAGGGAATCGGGAGAGGAGGGGGGAGAAGGGGCTGCAGTACGCATGTGCATAAAAAATCTACCTGGGCCAGGTAGGAGGCAGAGTCCTATATGGACTCTGATGCCTCCTGTGGGCAGTTTTGGGGACTTTTTGGGCGGGGGGGGGGGGGGACTACAGGAGAAAACCCTAGGAGCTGGGATGTTAGAGTAAGATTTTAAACTACACTACATGGTGGGCCAGTGTTGGGGGGATTAAAGTTTTGGGGGTGGACATGCCCTTTAAGTCTAGGGTATAGATAACAGTTAGGGTTGTGTGTGCTTCCTGTCTGCTTATTTTAATCAAAGTGCTAGTGCCAAAGTGAATTGAAGACCCCTGTTCAAAAAGTGCTTGTGCTTAAATTACCTATTGTATCAAAGTGTAACATTGTGTGTAAAAATACAGAGGTACAATTAAACACATTATATTAAAATACACTAGGAGTGCGGGGAGCTGTGTGTGTTCAACGTGGGACAATGTCCTGTTGCCCTGTTTATGCTTCACGGTTCTTCCAGTTAGCAAGCAAGTTTTAGGACTGTTTTTGTGACATTGAATCACAGCCAAGACTGAATGTTTCCTATCTGCTCTCTGAGCAATGCCCAGGCTCGTACAGGGTTCTAAATTGCTCAGTTTCCATGACAACATCAAGAAAGCATAGCAGGCATAAAGTATGAATCACAGGAAAGATAGATATATCAACATATTTTAAAGAGCCAATTTTTTCTAAAGAGAGTTCCTTATGAGGGCTGGAGTCTGACCTTTAGCATTCTTTATATCTACAGGACAAAACTTGCTTTAATGGGCAGTTAAGGTCATGGGGTATGTCCACCAAACCAAAAAAAAAACAAAATTTTTAAAATTGTGGCTGGAATGGCAAGCAGGAGGGGGCTCGACCTGTATCCGCTCCTGTGATGGCATAAGGGCGAGCCTTAAACAGCCCTTGTTCCCTCGGCTGCCTCAGCTGCATGCTCCGTGCCTTTTCCATGCATGGGATGCAAACAGAATGGGATCGGAACTGGCAGCGGGCAACAGTGAATGGCTAAGACCTTGCATCCAGACCAATCCCTGGACGTGCTTCCTAGTCTGGCCCTTCTTCTGCTCCATGCACGGAAAAGGCCAAACAGCAGCAGCAGAGAGCAAGGGATGAGGGGTGAAAGATATGTTTTAGAAGCCTTGCATAGAAAATTTAAACCGTTATAAAAATGTTACAAAGTTTTGGGGCTGGACATTCCCTTAAAATGTAGAAAGGCTTTAGTCAAAATAAGCATTATCAAACTTAAAATGAGTGTTTGTGAGTGCAGCATTAGTTGGTATTTTCTTACCTTTTGCAAGACTCACTGCATAGCCGCAGAGCTGCCATTTATAGATAAGGATACATTGGAATGAAATTATTAGCTGAGAAAACATTTCACAATCCGATTATCCCGCTGTTGGCCAATAATCCAAAGTCATCTCCAGTAACCAACAGGTTTATTCTTAATGCCGGAGACGCATGCGGGTCGGGGCAGGCTGCAGGTAAAAAAAGGTCCTATTTTATATTTTTTAGCATTAAAACATCTCCGGACATTACATAAAGCATCAGGTGTTTAAACTCACTGCTGTATCACTGCGTCCTACACTGCTAGCCAACTCTGCCTGTGGTTAAAATGCCTTTGATTATCTCCAAAATAAAGCGTCTGTAATGAGTGGGGAAATTTTTTCACATTATACAACAAAACAGCAACGTTTGGGTGAAAAATCTGCCCTTTCTCAAGGTTCACAATGCAGGTCTGCGGGACCTGTCAGACTATGCGATCATTTGGTAAGTAGATACCTTCTCTCCCTGGTTCCTGCAGGTTTAATGGAAGAAAGGGAGAGATAAGACACAGCTTCCTTTACCTCCGTTCTTCAATAAAAACTAAACGGCCCAAATTTTTTATTCCGTGGATGAACCCTTGAAAGTGGCCTAGATAAGTTTTAAACCTAAAACAATTGAGAATTCTTGTATTAAATACATATATCGGTTGTTCTGATGATCCAGGGATACTTTCCAATTTCCAATTGAAGCCAGAGGGAAGCAATCCCCCCCCCCCAAATTTTTTTTGCCTTCCTCTGGATCAATTTTAAGATGGTAAAAGGAAGGGTGACAATTTCTGGACTTGATGGGCGGATGTCTTTATTCAACTCAATTACAGTTACAATGTATGAGCTTTAAAGATGGAGGCAGTATTTTCCATCTGGACCCTGGAGCTTATGATATTAATTTAGTTGTAATTAAATTGTTTACTACCATACCCTATGTCAGAGGTTGTATAAAAGCAGCTGGGTTGTGTAACATCAGTTTAAAACAATTTTTAAAGGGTTAGGCACCCTTCAAAAAAAATTTTTCACCAAATATTCCCCTGTCCCCCCGCCCCAACCGCTATATTGGTAAATTCAGAAAATGCCCCAAACTTTTACTACCCTCCCTCTTTCCTCCGCCACGCAAAAGCACAACGACCCGCGCCGTCACCTGCCACACTACGACTCCGCTTCGACAATACGACCACCCAAGAACCAAACATGCAACAGCACCCCCGACCCCCGACACTGGAGCGAACGGGGACAACCCCCACCCACGCGGTACCTCGCACCCACACGACTCCCCCCGGCCGACCGGCCACACCCAGAGCACGGTCTCGTCGATTGGCACCACTGACAAACCCCGCAAACCTAAAACAACAAGACCAGCCCCGAAAACAATCACAGGACCAAAGCACAACACCCCCAAACACCCCCGACCGCCCAAAACCGCCAGGAAGTCAGTGCGGCGGAGGCAAGAGGGAAGGTCAGTAATGTTCTGGCCCATTTTATGAAATTTAACAGAGGGTTGGGCTGGGGGGACAGGGGAAGTTTGGGGTAAAAAAGGTTTTTTTTAGGTAGGGGGAGGAAATCCTAATCGGGAGGGAGAGGAGAGAAGGGCTGCAGTAAGAATGAAAACATTTCTTCCCGTAGGCCAGGTAGGAGGCAGAGTCCTATATGGACTCTGCTATCCTCCCTGGGGCAGTTTTTGGGACTTTGGGTGGGGGGGGGGGTTTGTGGGTTTGGGAACTACAAGGAGAACCATAGGCAGGGATGTGATGGTAAGGATTTAAACAACAATGGGGACAGTAGTGGGGGGGGGAAGGAATTATGGGGAGGGAAGGGAGAATATAGTGTGGGTGCGTGAACATCTCCTTTAATGGAGCAACACACCCATGTCTGCTTTATAATCAGAATTTTCTTGCTCCTTTCGTTAGATCCACTAAAGTTTGTACACAAGTGCGATTGCGGGGTGACGAAACCGTGAACGCAAAATGTTGTACGAACGGCCGTTTTAATCGGCCAATTTATGGAGTATTTAGGATACGTTGCTCGGACTGCCGGTGGATGTTCTGAACAGCTGCCATGTCGATCGATAAAGTTCCCATACACGGGGCATTATCGGCCAAAAGCCATTCGTACCATCGTGCCAACGCACCCCCATCGCACGTGTGTGCGACCTTCAGAAGGAGCAAAGAAATTGTTTATACATTGAAGTAAGTTTTAGCAGCCTCAAGTTCCCTGTGAAAAATATGAATAAACATTAATTTGCTGGTTACTTATTGCCAGGAGATAATGCGATATCTTTGTTCTAATGTGTGATTGAGAAGTGTGTTCTCATTCATCAGCCAATCATGGCTTTTCTACTTAAAGAAGAGCTTACCAGAATATAAAAAAAAAAAATTTCAAAACATAACAGCTTCTGCTGAACAATTTGTAAACATCAGAGAAAAAAAAATCAGAAACACACATCAACACAGTAATAATAGCAATTTTATTCAGGCTGCTTCCGCCCATGCCATGCCACATCTGTTTCCGAAAAACAATGATCTTATAAATAGAAATAGGAGCCTAACAGTGTAATGTTGGTAAAAATCAAGAGTAAATGTAATATAATTTATGGAGAGATCAAAATGTATGTATTAATGTAACAATAGTGTAAAGGAATTCCGGGACTTGTCTTAACCTCTTAAAGTTGTACTAGCCTTCTGATGTGTGCTTCTTGGGTAGTTACTTATTTAATCACATGCTATAATAAAACACACACTGGATATGCCAATCAGTAGCCCCAAGATGTGCAGGGCAGAGGGCAGCTTAGGGATGCTGGGAGCTGCGTTTTTCAAATTGGAGGGCCTATTTGTTGGCTATGCCTTTCCGCTCTTATTGCGTTACATTTAAGGTATAAACAGGGCACTGTTTACATTCCTTTGGAAAGTATGGGGTTTACTGCCTGAAAACACATAAATAATCGTAATAAAGGCCTGCAATGTGTTACTACAACCGCCAAAAACAGCTCCCATGCGTAGATTCATAAGGGAATTGTACCGACCAGTCGGAAGGGAAAATTCCTTACCTGTGTTAAACACCCCCCCGACCCCACCGTCCCTCACAATCCAATGCCTCACATGAGCATAGGAAACACTTCTGAAGCCCCACGACCCCCACGCGAACAGACTAATATTTCTTTATATCACCAGCAAGAATAGTAAAATGGGTGCTGTGAGGGGAGGAAAGTACCTGTGTACATCTATCCTTCCTTCACGGTGTCAGAGAAACACAGCGAAAAAGGCAAGAATAACACAACCACCCCACCCCAGCCCACCCCCCACCCCCCCCCCCCCCCCCCCCCCACATGGACTATACACCCCCCCGAACTACGCACCCGAATGGGACCCCTGAGAATGGCACCCACACCCATTGCAAGCCAAAAACACCCTTTTCAGTTATTCCCAAATATAGCACCCATTTCTCTTTTAAACCCCTCCCCCCCCCCCAATTCAGATCACACCATACCCCCCCCCCCCCGTTCCCATTCCTTAAAGGATAACTATCGTGTGTAAATGTACAAAAGTAAAAGTTTTGTTTAAATACAGTTAAATAAAATGAAAAAGTCCAGGACAGGGCTACCCGGGCCCACTGCCGCACCCATTCCTAACCTCACCAGATGTTTCTGTGAGAACACATCCCAGACCACCCAAAGAACCCCACCCACCTGGACACCCTCTGCCCCAGCTCATACCACACCCACGCCCCCCTCCCACCCCCCCCCCCTGGCTTCAGCACTTGTCCCACAGCCTAACCTGACAATGAAAAACGGTAGTGATGTAGTCCTTGACCAAAAACGATATTGGGGGGGTAGGGAATGATCAATCCTACCTCCCTGCCCAGGTAAATACCATTTATAAAAAGTAAAATTTAGAGTATAGTTATTCCTTTAATGTGTTCAAATTATTTTGCTACCCTGAGCCCCAGCATCTCCAGTCCCTTGCAGTTGTAATTCAGACAATCAGCCATGCAAAATATTAAAGGTTGCGGATGGTCAGCGGCTTCTTAAAACACTAGTACAGACCAAAAGTATTTTGATAAATTGCACCATGACATAAGACATATGCCAGACAAAAAGTAAATCGAAAATACTAAAAATATTTCCTGATATTAACACAGATACCTTTTGGAGAAGGGGTATAATTAGGGAACACATTATATACTAAACCATATACACTTAGCTCAGTGGCCATAAATGAGGAGTCATGGGGCCCCTCAGCAAAACTTGATGGGATGCCCTTTCATGTGAGGTACACAGTTTTATGGGGGGTGGTTGTATCTGTCCTACCCTATAGGAAATGTAAGAAGAGGGCCCCTGCGGTATCGCGGGCGCTCCCACCCCCCCCCCGGTCCCCTACCGCCTCCCCCCCAACCCCCCACCACATGCCCATTGCTACACCAGCTACGGGTCAATGAGAGAGAACACACCAGATAGGCGTGGATCCCTTAAGATTAATATCAACAGGCACTATTTGTTGATCGAAAAACAAAGCGACACCGTCGGCTGCCGAATGTCATCCTTTTGCTGTTGCATGTACTTCAATACCAGCTTCCTGAAACAACCAAGGGCCCCCAGCTACTGACAGTCCCGCCTGAAAAGCAGTCCAAGACCCTTTTCAAAACAATTCATCCGGATTCCGCAGTTAAAGCGTATCCAGCCAATGGAGTTAAAATGATCTCCATCCCTTCCAGTAAGCAAGAATTTATCCCTTTCCTAGACTCTCTAGGACAGACAACTATTCACCAATGTAGCGCACATCTAGGAATTGTTCAGTTTTTTTGACCATCTGTAAATTGCATGTGATCTCTGGCTTACTGCCTAACAACCTGGGGATAATTAAGGAAAGCCTGACACAGAAAAAGGCTCTGCGAATGCCTTTCATCTAATATTGAGGACATTTGATCCCAAATAAATTATGCCTAGTAATGGATGCCTCACCTGAAGTCCCAAAGGAGCATCTAAAATTGAACCAGTATTTTATTGAGATAGACAATTAACAATAATGGTGAAGTAACAATGGTCCAAACCAACCGGTCATTATTGAGATACCATGCCAGTGGACATGTGGGACCCAATAGCAAACAGTGGATACCAAGAAACCTTACCACACATTCAGTCCTTTGAAAGGGTTTGTGACCAACTGCCCCATCGTGAATAGGGAGACCCAGGGCGTGTGAGAGATGGAGACACAGGCTTACTCACCCTAAAGCTCCAAAAAAAGGCCAAAGAAAAACACATTGCAATGGTAAGAAACAAACCTGTTGGTACACAGAAACAAGATTATTTAAGAGACAGAAGGGCGCCAAATGCTGCATTCCGGGGGGTTAGGGGTATAGTCTTCAACCTTTTAGATCTTACGAATTTATAAAAGCTTGATCAATCTCCTACCGTAACAGACTAAACATAAATGAAAGCCGGGCAGAGTTTTTTTTTTGGTGCTGTAATACCAGACAATCCACAAGTCACAAAGGGAAAAGGTAGTATAACAAAAGTAATTCAGTTAAATGTCCTCCATCAGACATTATGACCTCTCCTGGTCACCCGAAAACAAGGCTCCAAAAGGACCAAGGTATCGGCACAAGCTTCCATGGTTTTCCTGGGTACTAATCTTTAGAAGTCCTCCACTAAAACCCATATAGGACAATCGGTCTAGGATTATGAATACCTGCAACATGCTTAGCCTTGAACTGTATATTAAGGTGCAAACAATCCAAAACCAAGTAACCCTGATGGGATATGCTGGTCTAAAAGAAACACATCTATCTAGTATTGATAACTGGCACAACTCACAGGTTGGCAACAAAGTCTGTGATTATTAACCGAGGACCCCCAGAAGTTTACCGGTACCAGAATAGGGGAAAGCTCCAGTAAAATCAGATTCTTTGTGAAAACTGCTCCCCAAAACTACTCAGCAGGCCAAGACGCTACAAACAAAGAAGCCATAATGGATAGTTCAGTGGAAATTACAATATTTTGTTAAATGTTAATTTGTGTTTTGTGTGAATGGCCTTTTTAGTTTTCTACATATCACCATGTCGAAACATCTTTTAATTCATACCCTTGCGATTCACTGCTTGTTGACTGAGTGAGCTTGACATTTCAGGTTCTAATGGTCCTTTTCTTAACAGAAATGCACCCATCATTGGAACGTTTCCTAACAGTAATTTCTACTGATGGCTGTTGGATGGGTCAAAGATTGCTTAGATTTCTACTCTAAGCAATGGAATCAACCCAGGCGCTGGTGGGTTCAAGGGAAGTCTCTCTTAGGGGTCTGCAAACAGAAGTCAGTATTTCGTTGCATTATTTATTACACAGACCAAAATACCTGAATTGGCAGATTATTAAGGTCATGGGATGAAAAAAACTGCTCTTTTTTTCTTGAAAAGTATATGCATTTGCAACTGAACTTCCTCGTTATGTCTCTAAATGGATCACTCTGATAACTGCCAGCATGACTGCCCATTAAAGACAGCCTAACAGTTGCCAAACAACCAGACAAAATTATGTGGGCCTGAATTTTGTGACCGGAACGAGACTACAACAAAAAACAAAGCCCAAAGGCTAAAGCCACATATTGCAAGGCCAGGTTTGGTCCCAGTAAGTGACAGGGCCGGTTCAAAGTTACTTTTGAGACCCTATTGCCCGTCAATCTAGAATTCCACTATAAACCCTTCCCCTCATTAAGGTAGTGGTAGTTTAAACCATGGCCTACTTATACGATCACTAGTTTATAGGACCGGGATGAGAAACCACCAGAGGTTGCTTTAACAGCGTTGGCCTTGACTTCTGTGAAGCTCAAAATGAGAGGCGGTTCCCCCACAGTATGAGTACTTCGGCTTGAAATGGCAATGTCAAGTACCGCAAACATGTGGCTCTCCATTGAAGGACCAGCACACCCTTTTCTGGAAGGATCCTCTCGAAAAGCATACAGAAGAGTGGCCAGGAGGTCTCGAAAAGTAAGTTGATAGCTAGGGATGGGGGTTGGAGGGATTTAGGTTCAAAGGCTTACGTATTATGCTGACAGTTACATTTAGGTTTTTCTGCATACATTGTATAAATTTGTCATAGGCCACCCAGCAGTGCCCATGTGGGTTATTATATGTGGGAGAAACCGTCCAGTCCGTCAAATCTCGCATCTCCCAACATAGATCAAGCATCAGGACTCGTGATGTGAAATTACCGGTGCCGAAACATTTTGTGGAGGCGAAACACAGTGAAAATGATCTGAAGTTAGGTGCTGGAGTCTGTTTCGATGCCGGAGAGGGAGGCAACAGGGTTGCACTCCTACAGAAGCGCAAGGTTTGGTGGATTGGGCGGTTGGATACGCTTTACCCTAAAGGTTTAAATAGGGACTACAATTTACACTGTTTGTGTGAATTGGGGATGAGGGAGCTCAGAGTCCGTCTTTGTCGATATCTTTATTGATGTCTTCTTTAATGTCTTTTCTGATGATTAACTGATGTTTTTTTTGTGTTCGTTGTAACTATGAATATTTGGGAGAGTTGTAATGTTGACATGTCAATATATGTAATTTGGGTCCACAGGTCACTTCCTGTTGGTAGGGATAAAAGGGGAGGAGACTGAGTGGAACAGGTGAACATTTTTGTCCTGCTTGAGAAGGGATTGTAGATTGTAATCCTCGAAACGTCGCATTATATATGTGGACAATAAATTGAGCAAAATTGAAACTGTGTGCGGTACTATTTCCTTTGCATGTACATTTTGGGGTGGAGAGCAATTCCCCGTGAGTAACCAGCACCGGCAACAAAGAGATTTAAGCAGTGGTGTGCTGTATAACCACAAAGAATATATATATATATATATATATACATACATATATATACATATATACACACAGGAGTGATTGTTCCATATATTCTTTATAAAGAATTATTGTTCGATGTGCACGAAATACCGACAATATCCAGCAAATTCTGTCAGATCCACCATCAGTGTCACAGCTCTGACTTTGAAAAACACTAATTGTAATGTAGTACAAATATGGAAGTTTCTGTGAAACAGAACGTGGACCACATAATCGGCAATTCAACATTGCTGATCATATGATCCAGGGAAACGGGTGACCAACAGTGTTCACTGCTGTTTGTTTAGTGGTAACCCATTTAAGACCCCCCCCCTTGAAAATCCTGCATTTGCCGCTGGTCTCTCCCACATACAAATCGCGGGGACTTTTCACTGTACTATATGATGTTGCTCTTCTTGTGTTTCGGTATTGGGTCTTTCGGATGTACCATATGCTGCCTCAATGTGTTGTTGCCGCGGCGTACCTGCAGGGAACCGGGCCCACCCTCGAGATTGGAGGCCAGGCCTCTGACCACCTTCTCCCTCTACAATCAATGATGGGGCCCCATATCAGTGTCTCATTCCACTGGTTTTTCTGGGAGAGGATATATCTGTCATAGGGAAAAAGATGGGGCCACCTTGGCTCATGCCCCCCGCATGCTCCCCTGGTAGTCACGCCTTTCGCTGTGGGCTGTACTGAATTCAGTATTGTTAAAGGACTTTAACCGAAAAATAGCTTTTTTTAAATTGACCATAACTGGGAACTATAATTCTTCCACACCAAACCACCTTATTATCTTTTGTTGATCTGCCCCCTATTTCTTAGATAACCAAAAACTTTATTTCAGCTGTCAATTAAGTTCCTTGCTCTCAAAAACTATTCTTCTGTGAGTACTTTTACTGTGTGTGGAAGTGACAGAGTTTTGACAGTTTAAATGCGTGTGTGCAGCTTAACAGTTGGTTGTGGGGAAAAAGTCAGGATCCAAGTGGGAGTGGTTAAAAGAGGGAGGGGGATACTGCTCCTAAATAAATGTGTGTTTTTGAAGGCATGCAGCAATGACACAAATCAGAGTAATTGCTACTAACATGTATTCAATTATAGATTCAGATGAGCAAAGTCATTTTTTCATTATAGTGTCCCTTTAATGCTGACCAGCCATTCCGCATATTGGTTACAATAGAGATGTGGGAACCCTGGCATGGCAGATGTTTTGGACACTACAACTCCCGGGAGAATGCAACCAAGCATGCTGGAGTTTTAGTTTCTAAACAGAATACATAAAACATGTATGATCGGGTATAGGGTACTTTATAAACTCCTGGGACAGGGCCTGATCGTGAGAACAATTTCTCCTATTACAAAACCCACAGTATTATACAAGCCAGAGCTGAACCAAACACAATGACAGCTCCCCTAATGAATGGTGAAAAGTTAAATTAACAAACAATAGGTAATAAGGCCATATTTATAAAACATCGTTATCGTAAAACTAATGATCGGTTGTGCTCGATATACCGTTATTTTACGATATCACCATCATAATCTACGGTACCGATATCGTAAAAAAAAAACATCGTTATTGTAGAATACCTATCGTTATCGTAGAATATGATTGTTATTGTAGAATAACTGTCGTTACCATTGAAGCGTAAATAACGAACGGTATTCTACGATAGCGTCAGTATTCTATGATAAAGGTACCGATTTACGGTAGCGATATCGTAAATAACGGTCCATATCGTAAACATTTATGGTTATTTTTACGATACATGTTTATAATATGGCCTTAAGTTTCCTTTAAACTGCCATATTTTTGTTAGTTGCCTGTACTAAGAACACCAGGAGCAGCACGCCCATCCCTGGGATGTGTTTGTGTCTTCCAACGTGAAGGTTTAGAGAGGGCCAATCAGCGCTCATTCCTTTCCCAAAGGCTGGACTAGGGTCGCCCTAGTCCGGATTGTCGGTAGGATGGAACACTCAGACGGACATGTTCTATAGAGCAGGGGGAGATTGCACGGTATCGGGAGGACAGGAGGACCGCGACTGGGACACGTGCAGGGGCCCTCCATTTCTGGTACTGGACGTAAAGTTTGGGTCTCGGTAGCGGAGGGAAAGGGTTGGAGAGAGGAGACCGATCTGTGAGATTAATCACTGGGAGAATTGTTCTCCAGCAACAAGTGAGATCGGGTCAGAGTGGGGGAAACGCCCAGGGGAGCTACAATGAGGAACGTTTGGCTGATTCTGCACATTATCACTGGGTGTCCGGGGAGAGACAGTAAGTGCAGGGTCTGCTTTTCTCTGTGTGACCTTATAGGGCAATGTACAGAACTGACTGATCAAGGCCTGGGCAGTGGCAGCGCAGGATTTTCAAGGGGGGATTTCCTAAATGGGTTACCACTAAACAAGCGTTAGTGAACACTGTCAGTCGCCCGTTTCCCTGGATCAGATAAGGGGCAATTTGACATGCCAGTAAATCATCGCTGATTGTGTGGTCCATATTAGACATTTGCCTTGGCCGACCAATCTATACGGCGACCGGTCTGGACAGAAAATTTGTCCGTGTGTATCCCAAATAGCTAAGGTAATATTATAATATAATATTAATGTTCTGTTTTACTGAGAAATCCACATTTACATTACATTATCATTAGTGCCTTTCAAAGTCAGAGCTGTGACACTGATGGTAGATCTCACAGAAATTGCTGGATTTTGTTGTATTGGGACCTATCGGGCAAGATGAAAATTTCCATTACCGACTCCCTGAAGTAGAGACAATAACATTGGACCAAGTATGGGCAAATTGATCATTCTTTATAAAGAATATATGAAAGAATAATTTCTGTGTGTAGAAGATATATAGAAAGAAAGCTGTGAGAGAGAGAGAGATATAGAGAGATAGATACCGAGAGAAAGATAGATAGATAGATATAGAGAAAGATACTGAAAAAAAGAGAGATAGATAGACGACAGATAGATTGATTGACTGATAGATAGAGATATAGAGAGATATCGAGAAAAGAGAGAGATAGATAGATAGATCTATTGGCCCTTTGGGCTGGGGGGAAGTGAGATGGGGGGAAGTGAGAGAGCCTGTTATATGGATCCAGTTGTGTAAGACTGAGAATGCAAAATTTTGCTAATCGTAATTGAAGTAAAAGAAATTGAAAAGGTTAGACGCACTCCTGGTCTTACTTAAGATTTATTGTAATCAATAGTGTAGGCAGATGACCTACGCGTTTCAGCCCATATCCACAGCCCATATCCCTGGGATATGGGCTGAACCGCGTAGGTCATCTGCCTACACTATTGATTACAATAATCTTAAGTAGACCCAAGAGTGCTCCGCTTGCTCTTTTGTCTATTACTATACATCTTCGGCAGCACCCGGGCGTCATTTACCGTATTGTCCACATATATATGCGACGTTTCGAGGATATACAACATCCCCTTTCTCAAGCAGGACAAAATGTTCACCTGTTCCACTCAGTCTCCTCCCCTTTTATCCCTACCAACAGGAAGTGACCTCGTGGACCCAATTACAATATTGACATGTCAACATACAACCTCTCCAAAATATTCATGTTACAAACGAAACAGAAAAAAACATCAGTTATATCATCAGAAAAAACATTAAAGAAGACATCAATAAAGATATCGACAAGACGGACTCTGAGCCCTCCTCATCCCCAATTCACACAAACAAGTGTAAATTGTATTCCCTATTTAAACCTTTAGGGTAAAGCGTATCCACCGCCCAATCCACCAAACCTCGCGCTTCTGTAGGAGTGCAACGCTTTACCCTAAAGGTTTAAATAGGGACTACATTTACACTTGTTTGTGTGAATTGGGGATGAGGGAGCTCAGAGTCCGTCTTTGTCGATATCTTTATTGATGTCTCTTTAATGTCTTTTTCTGATGATAAACTGATGTTTTTTTCTGTTGTTCGTTGTAACTATGAATATTTTGGAGGGTTGTAATGTTGACATGTCAATATATGTAATTTGGGTCCACGAGGTCACTTCCTGTTGGTAGGGATAAAAGGGGAGGAGACTGAGTGGAACAGGTGAACATTTTTGTCCTGCTTGAGAAAGGGGATGTTGTATATCCTCGAAACTCGCATTATATATGTGGACAATAAATTGAAGCAAAATTGAAACTGTGTGCGGTACTATTCCTTTGCATGTACATTTTGGGGTGGGAAGCAATTCCCGTGAGTACCAGCACCGACAACAAAGAGATTTAAGCAGTGGTGTGCTGTATAACCACAAAGAAAATATAACAGCTACATACAAGCACCCACATGGAGCAAGCAACTTTCTCCTATACGGACTCGGACTTGTCCGATATTCTGGGGAGGTCCAGGGTTCAAGTGAGTTTCTAGCAACCCCGGTCACAGTAACTGGGAAAAGAAACTGGAGGCTTTTAATCGGAAGAAGACGGACCTTGAGCTCCATGCACTACCCTTACGGAATACTGTAAACAGAGTCGTATTCCACGTGGTTTGAGAGTGAATTTGCAGCCACCTTATTCATGGATAATGAAAATTTTCGTGACAAATTTACACGCATTCTGAACCAAATGTGCATTCGATGTAATGGCTTTAAACATTGAATTTATTACTGAGGAACTTACCAGCATTAATGATAAAATAACAGCATTGGATGGAGAGTTGCAGCCGATGATTTCGGTAAACTACAAGCCGAAATGGAAAGGCATACATTGGAACACCGTAGGAAGGGGGAGGAGTTCAAACGCTCCAAATTTGCGAGAGACCGGAGGATATGAAAAAGGAAGGGTTTACCTATGGTCGGCCCCACAGGCACCACGTGAGAGGCACGCACGCCTACGCCATTGGAAGTCCAACCCGGAACTCCGCTCAGAGGGTCCGATCAACGGACCCCTTTCACTCCGGCGGAGGAGACGGTGTCGCGGGGTGGTGCCAAAGCTAGGCAACATCGAACTACCCCGTCCAGCGGGTCTCGGGACCGGAGACCCAAGTAAGTGTCTTTATATTGTCCCGCTCACAGCTAACGGATGCTGAACTTTCTGTGCTTTCTAAGGGTTGGGGTTTTGCCCAACAACAGCGATCGATCCACTACAGTTGGACATTGATCTTTATTCGTTCTATAGGAGACTCAGGCTTAAAGCTCATTTCTTGTATAACTGTATGGGTAATGTGGGGGATGAATAGATTGGACTTACACCAACGGACTTGGGACTTTGTGTTAAGGGCAAGTTTATGCCACCTACAACATTACGGCTATTGAAGTATTTATTGCCAAAACCAAACAAGATGTGATTTGTGCATTGGAAGACATACATAATTTAAATGTACACTGTAATATGAATAAAATGAATGGCAGGCTTTGAATGATCTTAATGTAGATCGGACATCACAATAAAGCCCTCCATAAGGGGGGTGCTTCGTGTGTTGGACACGATTATTATGTACAGGAAATTCTTATGCAATTGAGTGACGGGGAGGTCTATAACAAGGTTGATAAGATCCTGTTTTGACATTAAAAGAGTATGGAAGACTTCCTGACCGAGATGGTTAGAAAAAAAGTCATTACTATTGAATTAAAAAATCACCTTGTGGTGGCCCACCCAGTCCGCCAGTTATGTAATCTTTGCCAAGATACACAAGAACCCTGTCCAGCCGCCTGGGAGGCCATAGTGGCAGGGATCGATTCGGTCTTTAGTCCTATGGCTACCATGCTGGACAGGGTTCTTGTGTCTCTAGTACAGGGCATACCATCATTTGTTAAAGATACTATACATTTTTTGGAAAAGTTAAACTCATTGGATGTTCTTGATTGGGATGTCATCCTCGTGACATTGACGTGACAGCATTGTACACGTCCATACCTCACGAGGATGGGATCCGTGCCACATACAGACTATTAGAGAAGGGAAGTGTATATAATGCGGAGGAACTTGAATTTTTCATGGGTTGTTTACGTTTGATATTGACTAGGAGTTACTTTAATTCGACAAGGACTTCTATATCCAATGCAGAGGCACTGCAATGGTTCTAACGTCGCCCGCCGTCATATGCTAATGCCTTTATGGCATGGCTGGAGGAGGAACGAGTCTATGTTTACCATCCTTCACCAGGCACTGCTTGGCCTGGTGGAGATACATAGACGATATCTCTCATGGCGGGGCGACGTTGCATCCCTGCAGTTCTTCCACGAGCAATTGGGTAAGATACATCCGAACATAGGTTTTACTATGAATTACAGTAAACAGGAAATTTTTATCTTGATGTATGTGTAAAGGTTAATGAAGGACTGACAACCGAACTGTACTCGAAGCCGACCGATCGGAATCAGCTGTTATTATATGGAAGCTTCCTGCTCATGTTCTGAGGCTATTCCGATTGGTCAGTTTTCTAGAGTGCAGCGGATTGTCAGTGATTCCCAAGTTAAGGAGAGTCAAATGAAAGAGATGTATGCTAAATTGGTTGAAAGAAGTATCCTAGACCTATTCTAAACAGAGCTTTGAAAAGGGTCGGTGAGAATACAGAAAGGAGAAGGGAGAACACGTCCGTTTCAAAAAAGATACCTTTAGTTTTGAATTATGCAGTGGGCACCACTAGGATAACAGAGATTATCCGAAAAAATGGCCAATGTTGGCGAGGGGATACCCAGATGTTGAGGAATTTACGCAGCCCCTCAGATTTCATATAGAAGGGGGAATACGGTGGGCAGTACTTTGGTACAGTCCACATACAAACTAAAACTGATAAGGGGAAGGAAACATTTTTGGGTTCACGACGAAAAGTATGTATCCATGTTTAAGGTGTGTGCAATGTAAATATGTCAAAGAGTGACCATTTTAAGCATCCCACGTCTGGTAGGATATACCCCATTCGGGGCTTCTTTACCTGTGACACCAAGTACTGGTATACGTGCTTTGTGCCCATGTGGGTTATTATATGTGGGAGAAACCGTCCAGTCCGTCAATCTCGCATCTCCCAACATAGATCAAGCATCAAGACTCGTGATGTGAAATTACCGGTGCCGAAACATTTTGTGGAGGCGAAACACAGTGAAAATGATCTGAAGTTTATGGTGCTGGAGTCTGTTCGATGCCGGAGAGGGGAGGCAACAGGGTTGCACTCCTACAGAAGCGCGAGGTTTGGTGGATTGGGCGGTTGGATACGCTTTACCCTAAAGGTTTAAATAGGGACTACAATTTACACTTGTTTGTGTGAATTGGGGATGAGGGAGCTCAGTCCGTCTTGTCGATATCTTTATTGATGTCTTCTTAATGTCTTTTTCTGATGATATACTGATGTTTTTTTCTGTTGTTCGTTGTAACTATGAATATTTTGGAGAGGTTGTAATGTTGACATGTCAATATATGTAATTTGGGTCCACGAGGTCCCTTCCTGTGGTAGGGATAAAAGGGGAGGAGACTGAGTGGAACAGGTGAACATTTTTGTTCTGCTTGAGAAAGGGGATGTTGTATATCCTCGAAACGTCGCATTATATATGTGGACAATAAATTGAAGCAAAATTGAAACTGTTGCGTTACTATTTCCTTTCATGTACATTTTGGGGTGGAGAGCAATTCCCCTGAGTAACCAGCACCGGCAACAAAGAGATTTAAGCAGTGGTGTGCTGTATAACCACAAAGAATATATATATATATACTATATATATACATACACACCAGGAGTGATTGTTCCATATATTCTTTATAAAGAATTATTGTTCGATGTGCACGAAATATCCGACAATATCCAGCAAATTCTGTCAGATCCACCATCAGTGTCACAGCTCTGACTTGAAAAACACTAATTGTATGTAGTACAAATATGGAAGTTTCTGTGAAACAGAACGTGGACCACATAATCGGCAATGTTGAATTGCCTGATCATCTGATCCAGGGAAACGGGTGACCAACAGTGTTCACTGCTGTTTGTTTAGTGGTAACCCATTTAAGACCCCCCCCTTGAAAATCCGCATTGCCGCTGGTCTCCCCACATACAATCGCGGGCTTTTCACGTACTATGAGTCTCTCCACATAAATCACTGTACTATATGATGTCGCTCTTCTTGTGTTTCGGTATTGGTCTTTTCGGAGTACCATATGCTGCCTCAATGTGTTGTTGCCGGCGCGTACCTGCAGGGAACCGGGCCCACCCTCGAGATTGGAGGCCAGGCCTCTGACCACCTTCTCCCTCTACAATCAACAGTTTTTAAACAGCTGATCACGCGGATGAATGAAACATACTCTTGATCAGCTAACCAGACCCGAACAGCTAATTGCGTGTATGTTTCCTTCATAGGCACAATCAGCTGTTTGCAGTGACCAGCTATTTTTAGAGATTGTGGTCTTGTGGTGGGTCATTAGTTATGCCACTGTGTTTTTGGGTTTAAAGCAGACAAGGGTTCGGTGTTTATTAAAAATTCTGACACCCCACAAGGCATTCTGAATTGAGAAAACCAGTCGGATGACTAGCGAAACGACTTCAAGATCTAACCTTAAAATCCAGTTAATCCAACAGATATACCATAACCTGGATTATTGAGAATCTTCACAAGCATAATGAGGGAATAGGATTCGACGTTTTGCAGGTGGTTTAGTGGCCTATGGTGGGAAAATAAAGTTTCTATGCATGTTTGCAACAGGACCTGTTAAGAGCTGGAAAATGTTGTCACTAGCCTTTCAACTTAAAATATTATTTTTTATGCAAAATGGATAATAATAATAATTCTTTATTCGCCAGTACACAGTGTACAGGAATTTGCTTTGGTGAGAAATTACCGTTGCAGAAAAGGTCATAAACATCATAAAAACAGACAAAACATCCATGCAACATTTCATAAAAAGTTTAAATATGTGAGTGTGTTAATTTGATAAATGTATAATTAAATATATAAATACAATAAAAGACATAAGAAATAACTATCAATTCTTATGGTTAATAACTGATATAGCCTGTGGAGAAAAGCTATTTAGATATCTATTTGTCTTTGCTTTTTCATTGATCTAAGCCGTCTTCCAGATGGTAATTTTTGAATTAAATAATTAGCTGAATGGAATTCATCTAACATTATCCTGTTAGCACGTTTTGCGATACGAGGTAAGTACAGGTCCTTGATTGAAATGAAATCGCAGCCAATTATCTTTTCTGCAGTCCTGACCAGAGATGGATTAAGATCATATGGGGCCCAAGGCAATGACATCATTTAGGGCCCCCTTTTTTGCTACATATATTGTATAGACTGTTTTTTGTTACTGCTTCTGAAGCTGGGCCCCCAGAGGTTTCCTGGGGCCTTGAGGATAATCCTGCTCTGGTCCCGACCACTCGCTGCTCTAAATACTTTGCATGAATAGTTGCTGTGCCAAACCAGACTAGAAAAAGTGATTACTCTCCACTATTGATCTATAGAAAAGGAACCATTGTTTGTTGGCTAACGCCCATCTTTTTCAAATGTCTTAGGTAATACAGGCGATGTTGTGCTCTTTTCGTAATAGAAATAATATTGCTATTCCAGCATAGTGTATCTGTGATAACTGTACCAAGAAATTCAAAGGGACACTATAGTGAAAAAATGACTTTGGCTCATCTTAAACTGTAATTGAATACAATTCAAGTTGCATGTGTTGCTGCATGCCTTCAATCCAGCACACATTTTGTTTAGGAGCAGTATCCCCCCTCCCTTATTTAACCACTCCCACTTCCATCCGACCTGACTTTTTCCCCACAAACCAACTGTCAAGCCTGCACACAGTATTCCAACTGTCAAAACTCTGTTACTATTCCAGCTACAGTAAAAGTACTCACAGAAGAATCGTTTTTGAGAGCAAGGAACTTGATTGACAGCTGAAATATAAGAAGTTTTAGATTGGATATCTAAAGAAATAGGGGTCAGATCAACAAAAAAATGATACATTGGTGGTTGGGAAGAATTGTAGTTTCCAGTTGTGGTCAATTTAAAATAACCAATTTTTCGGTTATAGATGCCCTTTAAATGTAATAACCACATTAACTACCGATTCATCAATAACCAGTGGAGTTGACTGGACCTGGAATCTTACGAAAATCAATAATCAGCTCAACTGTTTTTGAAGAATTTAAAAGTAGATTATTTAAAGAACACCAAGAGACAAGGCTAGATACCTGATTTCTATAGGCCACTTCAGAGGACCTAAGGTTGTGAGTATACAGTGAATACAAGAGAGGTGACAATACACAATCCTGTGGAACCCCTGTACTGGTTGCCAGACAGTTGGAAAATCTGGATCCTAATCTCACATACTGTTTTCTGTCAGTCCTGGTACAACTGTGTTAAAAGCTGAGCTAAAATCAACAAACAAAATTTGCACTTAAGAATTTCGATTATCCCCTCCCTCAGGAGGGGATTTAAAAAAAAAAAAAGAATTTCGATTATCCACGTGTTCTAAGAGACTGAAAGCCCATATTAATAGCATCCTCAATGCATCTGTTTTCACGGTAGGCAAATTGGAAATCTAAAATTTTAGAGGTTGTTAATTTTAAAAGAGATAAAACCAGTCTTTCAAAAACTTTCATAAATATTGGGGTGAGGGCACTTGGCCTATAATCATTTAAACAGGTAATTTTCCCTTTTTTGGGGACTGGAATAAGAACAGATTTAAAACATAGGAACCACACAGGAGTTAGAGATTTATTGTAGATGTCAGTGAGAATGGATGTAAAGCGACCCAGCACAATGCTTAATAGTGGATGGTGAGACCCCATCAGGACCTGCTGCCTTTATGCAGCTTAGCTTTGTAAACATTCTCCTGATGTTACATTCCTTTATTTCATATCAGAGCGGATGACAAGAGAATTGCGGATGAGCATGATTGTTCAAAACGAGCAAAGAACTTATTTAATTCACCTGGGAAAAAAATGCTGAAGGACTCTCCTTATAATTCGCAATGGTCCATAGACTATTCCACATAACACGAGAATTAGAGCCCTGCACTTTTTGCTCCAATTTAGCTTTATATTTGTGTTTTGCAAATCTGATCGCGTTAACTTATTCCTGGCTCGTTTATAAGCTTTGTCTCCTGCTTTATGTGCCCTCTCCTTTAGTTTCCTTGGCTCATTTAGGTCCTTGGTGAACCAAGGTTTACCACTATTATGGGAAATAACCTCCCTACTAGATATGCATATGTCCTCACATAATTTAACATAAGATGTCACAGAGTCTGCCAGATCATTTGTCAGTGCAGGCTTCTTTGTACACATTCCAATCTGTGTTATCCATACAGTCCTGGAGGGATTCTATTGCTTCATCCAACTAGATTCGTACGACTTTCTTAACTGGTTTACAACATTTTAGTTTTTTGTTTATAAGTTAGTACTAACTGTACCATAATATGGTCTGATTTATCTAACGGAGCACGGGATAATGATTTATATGCATTTTTAATACTCAAGTAACAGTGATCTAAAATGTTATGTCATACTGAAAGCATTTTACTAATGGAAGGTACAACTGCTGGACCTTTCCTCTCTTTGGAGTAAATAGATAGTGGTAAGATCTGTCAAAGATTTAATCGTCTACTGATGGATTATAATCTGTCAGTACAAACAGGCTGCTTGATAGCAGCTGAGCATCTTTTTTTAAGCTATAGAGTAAGCAGGGAAAGTTTCACTAGGCCCCCCAATGTTGTTTAGTGATGTCAAGATGGATAACTAAAGGATAGTCATGGGAGCCACCATACATGTTTGATTGTCAGCTGAACCAGGCAGTTGTAGGATGCTTGATGGCTGCTTTGGTGGACAATTATTTAACACGTGTACAAGCCTTTAGGCCTGCAAATATAACTGCCTGGAAATTGGTAGAAATCGTCTGGGTATATATTTAATTTTCTGCTTAGGAGCAGTTCCATTGATACATAGTAATCTGGGTCACCATAGAGAAATTCCTTGTGTATTTTAATTTTTCTAAAGTTTTCAAGCTTTGGTCTTAGCTTGCCCTCTACCTGTAAAATTAGATTACATGTAAAAGACATCTACACGTAGAAACTTGATTTAGGGCATTTTTATTATTGTGGATTTGTATAGAGCCAACATGTTCAGTAGCACTTTACATGTATACATTAACATCAGGCCCTGCCCCAAAGAGCTTACAATCTAAGCACATTTGACACATACAACCTATCAGTATGACTTGTGGGAGTAACCAGAGTGTCAAAAAGAAACCCACGCAAGCACAGCAAACTCCTTGCAGATGTGTCCAAAACTGAACACACTGAAGTGCTGCAAGGCATCAGTGCGAACCACTGAGCCACAGTGCTGGGCAGCACCTTAATTACTCAGATGTAGCCAAGACTTAATTAGTTTCTGTTAAAAGGGAACCCTTGATTAAATGAAACGCACCCTCACCCCTCTGGTACTGCACTCCTATGAAAACAGTAATCTGGGTGGTATTGGATTGTTAATGCAAAATGAATCCCTTTAGGCATATTTATAAACTAGCAGTGAATCATGGTCAATCAAATCTGTAGATGGTATTTACAAGTTAAGTAAGGGTGCTATTTATTCATTGCAGTACTAAACTCAATGTTAATGAACTTAACCTTTATTCCTTTTTTTCCCTTAAACCAACCAAAGATATAGGTAGAAACATTTACCCAGATTATTTATTTCTACAGTGTTGTAAAAGTTTTAGTTCATGGGCTTTCTTCTCCAAAATGTCACTGCAAAGAGCATAAACCAGGCATTAGAAGAAAATAGTTTTTCCTGTTTGTAAATTGCCATATACTGTATTAGATCCAGTCACCAGGGCCAGTTCTTAGAGGGTCAAACAGGGCAAGCGTTAGAATGGTGAAGGGTTTTGCCCTGTGCATAGATTTGTCATTTTAAAGTATCCTGTTCTGCTGATAAAGCTACACCTAAAATGCACAAGGTAAAAAATATAAACAGACAAATATAGGAGTTTGCATGTGATATGTTGAAAATGTTTATTTAATTATGAACACGCATGTATATTAAGTTAGATTTAGGATCTATCATTGAACATAGTTCTGAGACATTAATCAATGCAGATCATAGTTAAATGTTTCTGCAATACAGCTTGAAATGGAAGCTGGAAGTCTATATTTAGATTTATTTAAAAGTTTCAATAAGATATTTGAATGTTTATTCATAGATCTTTAAAAGAGCACAGTTCTATTCCATAACCTAGGAAGAAACTCCACAGTGATGTGCTTTTCAACACCTCCAACTCATGAAGCCTTTCTCGGGACTGGGAAAAACCATCTGGTCCCTCTCCGCATCCTCCTTCTTCGGGAATACTTGGGTACCCAGGGTGGGTCATCAGCTCAATACTCACACTGTTGCTGGACTCAGAGATAGTAGAAATGGAGCTTTGGATAGAACAAATCCCATATCTGATAGCTTCTTGAATGTTACTAGTAGACATGTTCTTCCCCATAGTACTTAAACCAATATACAGATCAGGCCACCTACAAACCAAGAATACCTTGTTAAAATTGTCAGAAGTAACCATTTACAAAATAAACCTGGTCAAGCCTGCATTTAAAGGACATGTACACACTTTTTCACTCACTTTCAAAAAACATTTTCATCTAGCTCTCATTCTAGCCAGTCTGTGTGTCAGTTCTTAAAAGGAGAACTAAACTTAAATGTTTAAAAACCTAATGTGAAAGCTTTTCACCCCAGAACACCATTACATTGTAAGATTCTCCTCTAGTAAGTTTTTAGTACATGTGAGAAATAGATTCTGTAACTAAGAAGGCTTCCCTGTTGCTGCCAGTACAACCAACAGCCCATAAAGTCATCAAAAAACCACGCCCCCTGACCCCAGTATTAACTGTCTCTATGCACAGAGTATTTTCTATACAGATGTCTTCAGACCAATATTGAAGTCCCTGAAAAGACGTTGAAAGCTGCTTGTTACCCTGCAGTTTAATTTACCAGTGTAAGTTGCTGGTAGATAAACTGCAGGGTAACAAGCAGCTTTCAAAGTCTTATCAGGGACTTCAATATCATTTTATGTAAATGTTAAGTATTCTCTGATTATTCAGTGTTGGCGCACCGGGTAAGGCACCAGGTTAAAGGGCATGTCCACCCCCAAAAACTAAATCCCCCCCAACTACTGGCCCCACCATGTAGTGTAGTTTATCTTACCTCACATCCCAGCTCCATAGGGTTCTCCTGTAAACCCCCCCCCCCAAAGTCCCAAAAATAAAACCACCAGGAGGATAGCAGGGCTCTGCCTGCTATCTTGCCTCCGGTAGATATTTGCCATGCGTACTGCAGCCCTTCTCCCCCCTCCCGTTCTACTATCCCTCCCCCTAGCGTCAATCCCCCTTAATATGCTGCTCCCCCATGTCTCCCAGCCCCAACCGCATATTTTTTTTCTTTCAAAAAGCTCCCCAAACTCTTACTTACCTCTCCGCTTTCCTCCGCTGCACTGAATGACCGGCAGCCGCGTCCGTGATTGGCTGCCGTTCAGCCAATCACAGACGCGACTGCCGGTCCCACCCCTCTGCTTGCATTCTCGCAAGCAGAGGGCCGGCAGTGCGGCGGAGGAACGAGGGGAGGTAAGTAAGAGTTTGGGGGGCTTTTGAAAAAATACTAACCATGCGGTTGGGGC
The DNA here is from genome assembly GCA_019447015.1 of Hymenochirus boettgeri. Lineage (NCBI taxonomy): Eukaryota > Metazoa > Chordata > Amphibia > Anura > Pipidae > Hymenochirus > Hymenochirus boettgeri. The sequence goes on from CM033469.1 coordinate 293,208,129, forward strand.
TACCAGACATGGGGGAGCAGCATATCAAAAATAAGTTTATGGGGTGGACATACCCTTTAAGAAGTAAACTGTTCAGAAGGTCACAAGTTCAATACCCCAGGCTTTCCCTTTTTTGTTTCTATTATGTTCCAAAAAAATAAAGCTTCTAAATGTACCTATATAATCAGCTTCTTCAGTGGTGGCGCACCTGGTAAGACGCCAGTATTAGGGACACACAGTTCAGAAGGTTGCAAGTTTAAATCCCCAGACTTACCCTTATTTTTTATTTCCATTATGTTCATAGTAAAAGATTCTACATGTATCAGCATCCTATATACTATCCCTGCTAGTCTAGAGGTCAGAGCTCTGCTTTTAGCAAGGCAGAGTAAATGTAGAGGTTGCAGGTTCTATTCCCCAGACTTTTCTTTTTTAAATTTTTGCTGAAATTTAGTATTCTGTTTCTTACATCCATGCGATCTATGAAATACACTGCAAAGATTACTTTTCTTTTTGTATGAAAAGTAAAGGATTATATCATTGTTAGGACAGGAGCATTGAATGTGTTTGAAAACAAAAAACTGAAATCCTTGCTCTGTGTCAGGGAGAGAGAGGATCTCTGTACTGTAATGTGATTGGCTATCAGCTTCTAGGAAGCAAGGCTGCAACTTCCTTGTTTTGATCTGTTGAGAACTACAGAGCATGTACCTGTACGCAGACACTTAGCTGGGGGTTTACCCAGCTAAGGTGGATTGAGGGAGCTGACCCCTAGTACTCACAAGTTATTTTCATAAATCCCCTAATGGCCACAGCAAATGGAGAGGTAAGACACAGCTTGTTGTACGTTTGTGAATGTGCTCTGTCTATTGGGACAATGTTGTCTTGAGACTTTAGTTCTCCTTTAATTGGGATATTAACAAAAATGTGGAGCAGATTTGATCTGCTCTGAAGGTTTCATTCACCTTGAGATCTCTGAAGGTAAATAAAACCTTCACTAAAGGTTCGTACACACGTGTGATTGCTGGTGCTGATCCACAACGAACAATGTGTATGATTGGCCGATAACGGTGCCGTGTACGGGCACTTTCTCGGCCAAAATGCCCGACCGTTCGAAGATCTGGCCGGTCAACGATCTCGCAGGTGTGATCTTGGTCAGCACCCGCGATCACACATCTGTACGAACCCTAATTATACTATTGCGAAATGCATTGCACAAAGCTGTGCTAAGATCAGGTTCACTTCATTATCCTCCCCCTGTAGCTATAAACTATTTAATGGGGTAATACTTAAGGGTATGCAATCTAAGAGACTATGGCAGATTTAAAGAAAATTTTTGTAGACATGAGCTTATCTAGAAAAGCATGGCAGATTAAAAGCAATTTTGAGGATCTTGTGACAGATTGAGCCTGAACACATAGGAAATCTACATGTTAAAAGGCAAGGTAGTACTTCATAATGACGTGATGTATGGCTACATTGAAACTAAAGGTTCGTACACACGCTCAATCTGTGAGTGAGGAACGACCCCCGATGGCCGTTCGCCGATCCGCCAAGCGGATCAACGAACGACCCCTGACAAGACTCATACACACAGACTATTCTTGTCTGAAACGGCCATTCATCGCGTGTAGTGCTTGGCCGTCCTCGCTCACAGATTGAGAGTGTGTACGAACCTTTAAGCAGCCTGCATTATCCTTCTAATGTAAATAGCAACTAGCATTTCTGGATGTAGATTTTATGTGTGTTGTGTTTTATGTGTTCGTATCTTAAAGGGCAATTATAGTGAGAAAATTGTTTTTTTTTAATTTCTTCTAATGTATCCTATAAGTCATCCCATCCACCAGGGTACCTTTAGTTTCTTTAAATTCTACATAGTCCCCGAGATATAAGCCTTTGAATATGCTGTGATTTGTAGGAGCTGCTACACCTCATCTGTCACTCAAAGGCACACACCCACACAATCCAAAGCTCCCCTGCAGTACTGTCACACACTCTCTCACCCACACTATATGTACCATGTG